>JAFLJL010011163.1:0-5000 GCA_018398815.1 Conus ventricosus
GATGTTTTTGATAGGAAAATGGAATTTAATCTCTCTCTCTCTCCTCTTCTCTTCTCTCTCCCCTCTCTCTCTCTCTCTCTCTCTTCTCTCTTTTTCGTTAACTACGGCTCCCGTTTCGATGGATTGTCGCTTAATTAGTAATTATAAATTTGGGTAGTGTGTGAATGGTAAAGAAGAAAACAAAAAGGATGGGGGAAGGTAAATAATAATGGCATCTCTCTCTCTCTCTCTCTCTCTCCCCCATCTCTCTCTCCTCTCTCTCTCTCTCTCCTCTCTCTCTCTCTCTCTCTCTCACACACACACACACACACACACACACCACACACACACACACACACACACATACACACACACACACACACACGCACTACACACACACACACACACACACACACACACACACACACACACACACACACACACCACAGACACACACACACACACACACACACACACACACACACACACACACACACACACACACACACACATACACGAACGCGCGCGCGTGCGCTCACGCGCGCGCACATGCACACGCACACATCATGAAAAGTTAATGTTATAATTATTGCTGCTAGGAGTTTATTTGCTGCTTACTGATAACTGATTGTTCATTCTCGTTTTGCCTTATATCCACATCATATAAATGTAAAAGAAAGAACAAATGTTGATATTATTGATGCATTGTAATTGTTTTAGTTTATCATCCTTAGCATTTGTTGTATGTTAATCTTTTACAAAAGGAATGTAGCTCTCTCTCTCTCTCTCTCTCTCTCTCTCTCTCTTCCTCGTCTCTCTCTCTCTCTTTTCTCTCTCTCTCTCCTCTCTCTCTCTCTCTCTCTCTCCCCTTCGATAGGAGGATCGCTTATTCCATATATCTGTGTGTGCTAATTCTTTTCTTCTTGTAATCAATTTCTTAATTCTTGTTTGTTGTTTAAATCGGTTCTTTTTCCTTTTAAAGTCATCTACGCCTTAACTTTTTAATGCATAAACTTTTTAATGTTGTGAAGATATGTGTGTTTGTTAAAAGTTTTGTAAGTCTGAGTCGCTAGTCATACTTAGTCCCTTAACGGGGCAAGGGCCGGATGAAAAAAAGCATGTGTTTGCTTATCTGTTACCCTTGGAAATAAAGATTATCATTGAAAACCTGCCTGACACAGTCAGGTTAATAGTAATTTTATTATTTTTAATAGAGCATGGGGTTTTCTATTTACTGTCATTTATTTATGTGGTAGCTAGGAGTTTTAGAATATTTTGATTGTTATTTGTTGTTCACTGTGTTATTTGAATGTTCACTGTTATTTTCCGTTAGATTTGGGTAACAAGACCTTTTCACTTTCATTCTCATGTGTAAGTGAGACAGTAAGTCAGCTGTTGGCAGGGAACAAACATCGGTGCTAAATCAGGTTAGTTAACATGACTTGATGATATATGTGTGTGAATAATGTTTTGTAGTATTGTTTTTTGATTAATGATTTTATTTTACTGCATTTGATATGATGGCTTAGATTTGAACGATTCCGTTTATGTTTGTATTGTTTTCCATAAGCATGTGCAACATGTGTTGGTAGCACACCTTTGAGTCAAAACCGGTAATTGGTTCAGTGAGCTAGTTTAGCTTTGGGGATGAAGTAATTTTTGTTGTGAACATATTCATGGTATAGATACAAAATTATGTTGGGAACTATTCTGACAATTTTCTCAGTTGGATAAAGTGGTTGATAATTGATAAAACCACATGGTCAAAATTGCCTTCTCATTTCCAGGGTTTGCCCTGATTATTACCTGTACTTTTCTTCTGAAACCATAAAATGTTATTAATTTGCCTTTGAAACATTTATCCCATATTTATTTGTGTGCTATTGCTGAATTAAAAGGGCTTATACAAGCTTTCAGGTTAGGAATACAATATTTACTTTGAAGATATTGTATGTAATTCTAGGTTAAAAGTTACTACTGGCATAAGCACAATTATGTAGAATTTATTATGCAAAGTACATCGAGTGCAAAATTATTAGTTGTTTCACATTTCAAAACAATTTAGCCCTATATCAGAGAATTTTATTTGTCATCTGAACTTTACGGTGATGGCCTTGATAAGACCATTGGAGGTCTGATGGGCTATGAGTTGATGATTAAATTGATGGTATAATTATATGCTTCTGGAAACCCATACCTAATGTTCCTGATGGTTGCTCCTGTGTTCAGTTTATTACTTGCTATAATTTTTTTTTTCATAAGTCTTGAAGTAATTGCCTCTGAATCTGATTTGAGTTTTTGCATGAAGATAGGATGTGGCTGCTTAAGTAGTCAGATGGGAAATTCTTCTTCTTCTTCTTCTCTTCTTCTTCTTCTTCTTCCCTAAAATACTGGTTCACTACAAAAACGAGTAGGTCACCAGCGCGCATGTTAAAAAGTAAAATAAAATAACATAAAACATAAAACATGCGACTCAAGACTGTTGCCCCTGGAGCAAATTTGGCAACAAGGGGTCGCACATCGATATTCAAGAAGTTAAAAGCAATGGCCAAATTCAGGCCCAGGTAAAAGTAAAATATCTGGGGAAGTAAAAATAGAAAATCTTCAATATGCAGATCTCAAAACTGTCGAATCAACCTGTTCTTTAAAAGAGACCGCACCTGTGGCAATCTTGATGGCACCCGGCAGTGAGTTCCACAGCCGTACAGAACTGGGATAAAAAGAATGTAAGTGGCTGTCAATATTTGATGCAGGTATGGTATAACATTGACCGCCACTCCTGGTGCTACTTTTATTCAATACTAGTTGTTCCATTGGAATATCGATTACTTTAGCTCTGCTTTGAAGAAGATGTTAAGTTTGATAAAAGCTCTTCTCTCTTCTAAGGGTTTCCATTCTAATTTCCTCATGTTCTTCCTAGTATTCCCCTTTTCTCTGATGTGGTTCCCTGTTACGAACCGTGCTGCTCTCTTCTGAATCTTTTCGAGGTTATCAATGTCCTTTAGATGGTAAGGATCCCAAACTGAGCAACCATATTCCAGTACTGGTCTAACCAGTGTTTTGTAGCAGTCGTCCTTACCTTTTGGGGGCAGTCATTGATATTCTGTATAAGAAAACTAAGATGTTATTTGCTTTCTTACATACTAAATTGTAATGTTCTTTCCATTTGAGACGACTATCTATAATCACGCCTATATAGTATTATGGATAGAATAATCTGATCTAATTGGTGAGCGTTTGTTACATATACGCAACACTTGGCACTTTTTGGGGATGAAATTCCATTTTCCAAGTACTTTCCCACTCTTGTAAAGCGTTTAGATCTTCTTGTAGAATGCGTGTATCATTCTTGCTTCTGATTGTTCTATATACTAAACTGTCATCTGCAAAAAGCCTTATAGTAGTTCCAGGAGAGAGATTTCTACTTATGTCATTATATATAATTAAGAAAAACAAGGGCCCCAAAACAGTTTCCCTGTGGTACACCTGACAAGACTGGTTTACAATGGGATGACGACCCTTCCACAACAACTTTCTGCGTTCTCCCAACGAGAAATGATCTAGCCCATTTTAGCAAAGAACCGCCAATGCCAATGTGTTCTAATTTAAGCAGCAGGCCCTCATGGTCAACCTTATCAAAGGCTTTAGAAAAGTCTAATAAAATTGCATCTATTTGCTGTCTGTTGTTAAGACAGTTATTAAAGTCATTGAGAGTTGTTATAAGTTGAGTCTCACAACTCCTTCGCTGTCTAAAACCATGTTGGGCATTATTTAAAAAGTCATATTTGTCAAGATGGTCCATTATGCTACTATATATTATGTGTTCAAGTAGTTTAGCTGATATGGATGTAAGAGATACAGGTCTATAGTTCTCTGCTTTTGTTTTGTCACCCTTTTTGAATAAGGGAACAATGCTCGCATCTCGCCACTCATCAGGTATTACTCCCTGGTCCAGTGAAGCTTGGTAAAGTAGTTGGTATACCTCACTCAATTCATTGGCACATAATTTTAAGAGCTTGCCAGGAACGCCATCAGGACCAGTAGCTTTGTTTTCATTGATGTTGGTCAGTAACTTAAATACTCCTGCTTTGTTTACTTTGATGTTAGGTGGGGAGGAATGTTTTCTTGCTGGTCTAGTAAGGAATGTTCGCAAGAGTCCTTGCATATGAAGAAATAATAATTATTGTGTTTTGTTCTCATTAACTGTTGTAGTTAATAATTTAATGTTTATAGTTGGTGTAACAAGCAGTTAATATCAGTAAGCTCGAAGGCAATATTTGATATTTTTGCGATAAGCTTAAAGGTATGTTGAGCCGATGTCAGATGGCAGATGTGATGGGCGTATACGTATTTCGGTTGTAAGGTTTCAAGCCTTCAAGCATAGAAGTATTGTTTGCCAACTAACCACACTTGGGTAATAGTGTGTGGGCTTGCCAAGCATCATTCAGTTTGGCCAAGATGTGTGTAGTCCGCTGAATTCAGTTTGACAATTGGGTTTGATCACAGTGCATTGACACCATCTACTTTGTTATGAATAGTGTTTGGTCATAAAAATAATGATCCTGCCAGGGAATCTGATTTGAACGTATGTCCATCCGCCTATTTCCTTTTCAATGTCCAGTTGAGAAGTCATTGTAATTAAGAATTTGTCGTGCTATGCTCTAGATTTTTTGTTTCTTTATATTTTGGTTTGATGACATGTTTATTCTTTTCTATTCTCCGTTTCAGTGCCACCGTTTGCCTTGTTCTATCGTCTTTTGTTTTTCTTTTGTATCTGATCCTCTGAATCATTATATTCTAATCACCTGTTTTGACATTGTTTGGAGTTGAGGTTATTGGCATCTGATTTAACAAACAAAATCGTTTCCATAATTGGTTGTATGAACAATAAATGTCAGATAGAAGATTTTCTTTTGCTTCTTAGATGGCACCTTTGGTTGGTTTTTTGAAAACTCAACAAACATACTACGGTATTGCACACCAGCCTTTTCTGGGATTGCATTCTTCTTAAAACTGAAAAG
>JAFLJL010011167.1:7237-14737 GCA_018398815.1 Conus ventricosus
ACTAACGCATTTACCTCACGACAGTCAGCACTTGCACTAGACTAGAGGTAACCGCAGCCAGACTACAACTACAACCATTTTTGCTTATGTTGTCGCTCTTACTGCTCCGGCGTCCAGCCTCGAGACACTGCCTGCTTTTCTTCTTCTTCTTCTTCTTCTTCTTCTTCTTCTTCTATGACGACAAGGACGACTACTGTTTCTGCTGACTCTGCTGCTGCTACTGCTGCGTTCATTTTTGCATTATTATTTTTGTTGTTGTAGTGGTTGTTGTTATTAGCATCACCATTATTATTATTACATTATTATTATCATTATCATCATTATTATTATTATCATCATCATCATTATCATCATAAAAGTCACCGTCATTATCACTAGTACTATTATAATTTTTCATGCTGCTGGTATTGTTATTATTCATGTCCCTCTAAATTGTAATGCATTGTATTCATCTGTGCCAATGACGCACGCTTCTTTGCTTCCATTCAATGCTTTATTGACGTCGATTCACATCCGCTCGATTTATAAATACGGAACTAAATTCGTTTGGTATAAACAAGCTGTATAAATAACATAATGTATTTGGTTAAAAGGGATAAAAAAAAAAGAACCCCTAGCGCCTCATTATTATCGTCATGCTAAACTACTTATTATTAATATTAACTTCTGTAAATATTTCCGACACGATACTGAAAAAGGAGTTTTGCAAATACGTAAATAACTATCATTATTGACTTTGAAATCGATTTCAAAAGAGCTCGTGCTTGACAATACGCACTGTTCGGTTCAGAAGGACTGAAACAGAATGCAGTATTGTTTCATTCACACAGTCAGTTTACATTTCCTGTTCGTGTTCTTGCCACCTTTCCTGTTCAATAAATTGTTGGAACGCTGCAGTCAGACGTAACCAAACAAAAGCTTACATCAGAATTCTTTTAAGCGAACACATGAATGTCTTTCGTTTGTTATGTCAGACCATTAAAAGAAAAGACCGAGTTACAATCAATGTAAACGATAAAATGTCAAGAGAACTGAACTCTGAACTCTGAAAAAGTGTACTGCAAGGCCACCGGCCTGTATGCAGTGGAGGTACATGTATCATGTAAAGACACAAAATGAGAACAGAACTCACACAGACCAAACTATAAAGAATCTACAAAACAAAATTGTATCATTTCCTAACTGCATAAGATAAACCAACTGGGAAATTGCTTTCAGGTATTTTCTATGCAGTTTCCCCATTTTACCCTTTTAATACTAAAACAACAAAAATAACCATTGATTGTAACTCAGTCTTTTCTTTTAATGGTCTGACATAACAAACGAAAGACATTCATGTGTTCGCTTAAAAGAATTCTGATGTAAGCTTTCGTTTGGTTACGTCTGAAGTAGCCAACTATGTGATTCGAAGCTTGTCAGTAAAAAATTCAGTTACTGATGATATTTTTGTAAATTCGAATAAAGATTTTCCAAGTAGAGCCAAGGAAATTTCATATATTCAGCCAATAATGAATTATACCGCTGAACTTATGTCTAAGTGTAATGTAGATTTAACATCGATTCCAGAGTTCCCCACGGTTCCAATGATGCCTCCTTGGGAACACTTGAGTGGAAATTTTGATTATGAGTATACGGTCTCAAAGAAAAAAGAAAATATTAACATTCTAGTGAACGATGTGATAGAACACCTAGAAAATTCATATCCTAATCACCTTAAAATCTATACTGATGGTTCGGTTATGGACACGGCTGACAGCGGTTCTGGTTTCGTTATTCCAAGTCTGAATAATAGGAAAACATTTTCACCTCGGAAAGGGATTTTCAATATTCACTGCAGAACTGTATGCTATACTGATGGCTTTATTTTGTGTATATAGTACTCCAATATCCTTTTTTAGTGTGCTGTTTTGTGTTGATTCCAAGTCTGTTTTGCAAGCACTGCAAACTTGGGATTGTAAGGCCAGAAAAGATTTGTTATATGAAATAAGGTACCTGATACACTGTATTATGTCTCAGGATATAATTGTAGACTTCTGTTGGATTCCTTCACATTGTGGTCTCAGAGGGAATGAAATAGCAGATAATCTAGCTAAACTTGGTGCACAAAACTGTTCAGAATGTGTGCTAAATTTGCCATTACATCCTTCCAAGTGTAAAATACTATTCAACCTGGAACACTACGTTTACAAAACCTTTTTCTGTGAAAAATGCTACACACTGCCTAGCTGCTCACGCCATCTTGCTAAGATTATCACAAAATTAAAGCTGAACACATGGAAGACCAAATTTTCTCCTGAAGTTGTGTGTGTCTGTGGAAAATTCATCTCTGTGCATCACCTTCTATTAGATTGTCCAATTTTAACTAAAATGTATAAGGCGAAAGGTATCAAATATGAAAATGAGAGTCACGTTCTGTCTGACTCATGCATAATTGAGTTTGCCGCCACATTAGCCAGTTCTGATGTAGCTAGACTATTATGAGGGTCCTTAACTGATATGCTGTTTTCTTTTTCATAAGTGTATGCAGATGTATGTGTTGAAATGACTTAAGTGGGTTTTTTTTCCCCGTCTAATATAATCTGCCGGATGAAAAGACGTAAAATTAAACCACCAACCAACCAACAACCAAAATATTAAACAGTTGAAATAGATTTCGAATTTTCTTCTTCTCTCTTTTTAAAGCATAATAAAATGTCAAGAGAGAGAGAGAGAGAGAGAGAGAGAGAGAGAGAGAGAGAGAGAGAGAGAGAGAGAGAGAGAGAGACAGAGAGAGAAGAGAGAGAGAGAGAGAGAGAGAGAGAGAGAGAGAGAGAGAGAGAGAGAGAGAGAGACCACTGAAAGGAGAGAGGCGACATAAAGCATGCCACCCACTCTGCAGTATACATGACCCTTTCATGAGTGATTTTTTTCCCCATTTACATTAGATATTACACATCAAACTTATGATTTTAGTCACATACGAGATAAGAGTTATAGTCTCTCTCTCTCTCTCTCTCTCTCTCTCTCTCTCTCTCTCTCCTCCGGGAGCGAGCGCGCGTATGCGTGTGTGCGCGCGCGCGTGTGTGTGTGTGTATGAGTGTGTGTGTGTGTGTGTGTGTGTGTGTGTGTGTGTGTGTGTGTGTGTGTGTGTGTGTGTGTGTGTGTGTGTGTGTGTGTATGTGCGTGCGTGCGTACGCCGCGCGCACGTGTGTGTGTTGTGTGTGTGTGTGTGTGTGTGTGTGTGTGTGTGTGTGTGTGTGTGTGTGTGTGTGTGTGTGTGTGTGTGTGTATGTGTGTGTGTGTGTGTGTGTGTGTGTGTGTGTGTGTGTGTGTGTGTGTGTGTGTGTATGTATGTGTGTGTGTGTGTGTGTGTGTGTGTGTGTGTGTGTGTCTGTACGTGTGTGCGTGTTCTTTTTATATGAACAGTTTCAAAGTTAAATTTCAAACAAAAATGAGAGAATATGCCGATCACCTAGATGCATTACTTACATCTGTGTAGCAGTTTTTAAAATGAAAATTAAACAATTGTTTTAAAGTTCGGGATTCTAGTTGATAAAATGCAAATTGAAATCAAACAATTGTTTTTAAGTTCGGGATTCTAGTTTTGTTGCGCTTTGTGGAAAACCAACATCTCATCCGATGGTTTTCGCTTATCTCTTAAACCGCGGTGTGTATGTATGTGTGTGTGTGTGTGCGCGTGCGCGCGCGTGTGCGCGCGTGTGTGTGTGTGTGTGTGTATGTGTGTGTGTGTGTTTGTGAGTGAGAGAGAGAGAGAGAGAGAGGGGGGAGAGAGAGAGAGAGATTGATTGATTGATTGATTGATCTTCAATACCCAAGGATGAAGATTTTAGGCCAAAGCCTAGTCTTACAATCTGTCCTTGTCATGCATACATTATTTCAGCACATATCATTCATGCAGACAATTCAACATACCAACATGATAATCTAATTCTACAATGATAAGCAAACTGCTCATAAAAGCACTAGTGAGATGGGGGATGATAAAACAAAAGGAAACTTACAAGCAAACAAACAAACAAAAACTACAGAGAGAGAGAGAGGTCAGAGGAGGGTGGGGAAGAGAGAATGGTCGGTTGGGGGAGGAGAAAAGGATGGTAGACAGAGTGGGAGTGGGGATGAGCGATTTTAACGGAGTAGGTTTTATGTTGAGACGATTTATTCAAAGTATGGTTCACAGAAGACTTAGCGAATGGACGCTAATCATTGTAATCGAATAATTTAACTACTGAGACATAAAATGTTTATGCAAATGTTCCTTGAAAGGTTTTAAAGTATTCATGTTTTGTAGATTCGGTGGAAGTGAGTTCCAGACATATGGTCCAGAGTAAGCTAGGCTTGTTTTGTATAAATCAATGCGTGGGTAGGGAAGAAGGAATTTCGTCGAGCCAGAAAGCTGTTCGATCTTGTAAAAAAGGGCATTGATATAACATGGCATAGTATCTGTCAAGATTGTAAACATAAATGATGCCTTGTTGAATTCCAATTGCCTATTCAGAGGAAGTATGTTCAGCGCTTTTAGTTTTTCGTCTGTTGTTAGAGATACAGCTGGATGGAGTTGCTTTGCTGCACGTCTATGGAGAGAATTCAGCCTTTTTTTGTGTGGACGTCACAACTGCCGTCCCACACTGTTGAGGCGTAATTTATACGTGACATTATGTGTGCATTGAAGAAAAGTTTAAGCACATTACTGTTGACGTAGCGCTTTAATTGAGATAACAGGAAAAGGTGTTTTGAGACTACCTTGCATACGTTATTTAGATGAGATTGCCATTTCAATTCTTTATCTATCGTTAACCCTAAAAACACGATGCTCGTCTACCTGCTCGATAGAAGTGCCATTCAACTGAAGTTTTAGGCAAAGAGGAGTCAACTGGTGTTTTTGGCGGGTAGCTATAATCATAGATTTGAGTTTGAATGACACCAGTCTGACACGTCGTGTAGACTTTCCTGGAGAGAAGTTTCTATTGTCTGTAGATCACTACCATTCGTTTGGAGCGACGAGTCATCAGCAAATAAATCTGTCGTGACCTTTTCATCTGATACGAACAATGGTAAATCATTGATGAAGATGCAGAAGTTGAAAGTCGGGTCGCCAGAGGTAGAAGATAAGGTGGATGTCGGGTCGCCGGAGATGCAGGATGGGTAGCTGGACGCCGGGTTGTCAAGGATGAGACCGGGGTAGCTGGATGTCGGGTCGCCAGGGGTGGAGGATGGGAACAGACCCACCTGTTGATCCAGGCATTGTAGGTGGCTGCAGAACCGGGGGCAGGATGGCGGTCTGAGGGCTGCTGTGGTAATGAACACCAAGTGAGACCAGTGTCTCTTTGGTGTTCATATCGTAGCTGGGAGGCCGGGGGGTGCGAGGACTGCATCCAGCTCTCGCCACATGGTCTTCTAATGGGCGTCCTCAGCAGAGGTTGTCTGCAGTATTTTGGGTCGGCGTATTTGAGGCTGTACGCCAACCTGTCTGTGCCTTTGGGGCTGGGGTGGAGGGGATCAGTGTACATGTCCTGGCGTGGAGCTCCGCTTTTGGTGATGAAAATGGAGGTGTGGTCGGCATATACAGTGTTTTCTCTGGCACACACTGTAGTGAGGGTCAAGTTGGAGAGGTGGACGGTCTTTTTGAGAGGGTGCTGTCCCATTGGGGGGATGATGGAGGAAGCCAATAGTCTAGCCTGAGGAAAACATGTTTGATGTTTTTGATCAGCTGTGCCCATGTGTTTTCCGTGATTGATGTATGTTTGCACGTGTTTAGTCCAACGTGTACTATGGTTTGCTGTGTGTTGTTGTTGCGTGGAATGTGTTTAAGCCAATGAATAAGATCATCGACAGTGAGACCTGGAACACTGATGATGGTCAAGTTGGAGAGGTGGACGGTCTTTTTGAGAGGGTGCTGTCCCATTGGGGGGATGATGGAGGAAGCCAATAGTCTAGCCTGAGGGAAAACATGTTTGATGTTTTTGTAAAATAAGAGGCTTGGGGTAATGTTACGTATGGCGGAGTCTCCTATAATGACATTTGAGATATCAGTGTCAACCCGTAGTTGTGCAAGAAGCTGACGAGGTGATAATGTGTTGTTGCTGCTAGTCTGACCCTGACTGTTTGAGTTGCATCATTAACCACTGTCTTTGACTGTGTGTTTTTGTTGTTCCTGTGGTGGTGGTTTCTGTTGTGGACTGTTTTCCAGCCCGTTGTGTCAGTGGTCTGAGCAGTAGTGTCTTTATCTGAGATGATATTGCTGGGTTTGTTTGGACTGTGGGGGACATTTGTAGTGGTAGACTGTGTCTGCACTGTGGCTTGATCAGAGTGTGTGTCTGTTTCTGAGTCGTTCTGAACCTCATGCTCCCCATGTTCATTAACGTGGAGCAGCATGGAGAACTTGTTGGAGGTGGGGAAGGCGGACAGAGCAGAATCAGTATGGCTGCCAGATGGTGTGGTTTGGTTTTGGGTTGGGTGAGTATAAACTGAGTTTGTTTGAGGTGTTTGAGTTCAGATTTCAGGTGGTTGTTTTCTGCTTCTAATCGGCGAATACATGTGGTGTGAGAGTGCAAGAGTTTTGAACCTTTGACCATAGTTTTGACCAGTGTTGACCTTTTGTTTGAGGTTGTGTACTGCTGGGATACATTTGTAGGCGTAGGAATGGCGTGGTGGTTTGCTTGATTTTTGAGGACGCAAGCTGCGTGCCGCTTTTGTGTTGCTTGTATGAGAGGGTGGGCGTGGTGTTTTCACATCGGAGTGGGCAGGTGGTTGGTTTTGTTTCATTTGGGTGTTTGCATGCTCATGGTTTGACTGAGAAGAGCTTCGTTTCTGCTTTGTTGAAATATGTGGAGTATTTGTGGTGAGTGCTGGGGTGAACTGTGTGTGCATGTTTCCCTCGGGCGACTTTGGCGGGACCGTAGGGGCAGGCTTTGGCGAGGATGTGGATTGGGACGGAGTGGTATCAGAGCTGGCTGGAGGGATGGGGGTTGGGCTGGTCAGCAAATGCAATCTGGGGAGATGAGGAGGTCCATGGGGAGGCGGGATGTCCTGTGCAGAGAGGGCACCAGAAGGGAGCGTCTTCAGGGAGGGAAGGGGAAGGTCAGACAGGTTGTCGCATACAGCCTTGTTGAGGTTGGGATGGGAATCTTGGCGGGTCAATGAGAAGATTGTTCGAATCACCTGGATTAGTGATTCGAACTCATACCGCAGCCATTTCTTGCACAGGTTTCCCTGTACAAGAACAGTACCTGTCGTGTAAAAGACAGTGATGGTGATGAGTTTTAGGGTGGTACAGTTGACTTGCACCTTGGTCCGGTACAAGTCATCACTGGGGAGGCTGGTGGGGATAGAGGAAAAATCGGCACTGTCGCTGAGGACAAGAGGCCGATTAGGTTTGGCGTAGTCGGCCCATTGTACGCTGAACTCTGGTCTGTTGTTAATGTCACCGACATAACGTTTGTAAAATATTTGTCTTGCGATTGGAAGAGGTGTATTGGAATTTTAAATGTGAGTTGCTTGGGG
>JAFLJL010011171.1:7500-12500 GCA_018398815.1 Conus ventricosus
TCGGCTGGACTACAATGATGAAAACGTCACTCCGTGCAGTGTTGTTGGATGGGCTATAATTAAAGAAAACGTCACTCCGTGCAGTGTTTGTCGGCTGGACTACAATGATGAAAACGTCACTCCCTGCAGTGTTGTTGGATGGGGTATAATGATGAAACGTCACTCCGTGCAGTGTTGTCGGCTGGACTACAATGATGAAAACGTCACTCCGTGCAGTGTTGTCGGCTGGCTATAATAATGAAAACGTCACTCCGTGCAGTGTTGTCGGCTGGATTATAATGATGAAAACGTCACTCCGTGCAGTGTTGTCGGCTGGCTACAATGATGAAAACGTCACTTCGTGCAGTGTTGTCGGCTGGGCTATAATAATGAAAACGTCACTCCGTGCAGTGTTGTCGGCTGGACTACAATGATGAAAACGTCACTCCGTGCAGTGTTGTCGGCTGGGGTATAATGATAAAAAACTTCACTCCCTGCAGTGTTGTCGGCTGGACTATAATGATGAAGACGTCACCTCCGTGCAGTGTTGTCGGCTGGACTACAATGATGAAAACGTCACTCGTGCAGTGTTGTCGCTGGACTACAATGATGAAAAAAGTCACTCCGTGCAGTGTTGTCGGCTGGACTACAATGATGAAAACGTCACTCTGTGCAGTGTTGTCGGCTGGACTACAATGATGAAAACGTCACTCCGTGCGGTGTTGTCGGCTGGGGCTACAATGATGAAAACGTCACTCCGTGCAGTGTTGTCGGCTGGACTACAATGATGGAAACGTCACTCCGTGCAGTGTTGTCGGCTGGACTACAATGATGAAAACGTCACTCCGTGCAGTGTTGTCGGCTGGACTACAATGATGAAAACGTCCACTCCGTGCAGTGTTGTCGGCTGGACTACAATGATGAAGGACGTCACTCCCCTGCAGTGTTGTCGGCTGGGCTATTTAAAGATGAAAACGTCACTCCGTGCAGTGTTGCCTAGGATATAATGAAGAAAACGTCACTCCGTGCAGTGTTGTCGGCTGGACTACAATGATGAAAACGTCACCCGTGCAGTGTTGTCGGCTGGACTACAATGATGAAAACGTCACTTTCCCTGCAGTGTTGTCGGCTGGACTACAATGATGAAAACGTCACTCCGTGCAGTGTTGTCGGCTGGACTACAATGATGAAAACGTCACTCCGTGCAGTGTTGTCGGCTGGACTACAATGATGAAAACGTCACTCCGTGCAGTCTTTGTCGGCTGGACTACAATGATGAAAACGTCACTCCGTGCAGTGTTGTCAGCTGGACTACAATGATGAAACGTCACTCCGTGCAGTGTTGTCGGCTGGACTACAATGATGAAAACGTCACTTCCGTGCAGTGTTGTCGGCTGGGCTATAATGATGAAAACGTCACTCCGTGCAGTGTTGTCGGCTGGACTACAATGAAGAAAACGTCACTCCGTGCAGTGTTGTCGGCTGGACTACAATGATGAAAACGTCACTCGTGCAGTGTTGTCGGCTGGACAACAATGATGAAACGTCACTCCGTGCAGTGTTGTCGACTGGACTACAATGATGAAAACGTCACTCCGTGCAGTGTTGTCGGCTGGACTACAATGAAAGAAAACGTCACTCCGTGCAGTGTTGTCGGCTGGACAACAATGATGAAAACGTCACTCCGTGCGGTGTTGTCGGCTGGACTACAATGATGAAACGTCACTCCGTGCAGTGTTGTCGGCTGGACAACAATGATGAAAACGTCACTCCGTGCAGTGTTGTCGGCTGGACTACATAACGATGAAAACGTCACTCCGTGCAGTGTTGTCGGCTGGACTACAATGATGAAAACGTCACTCCGTGCAGTGTTGTCGGCTGGGCTATAATAATGAAAACGTCACTCCGTGCCCGTGTTGTCGGCTGGACTACAAAGATGAAAACGTCACTCCGTGCAGTGTTGTTGGCTGGGCTATAATGATAAAAAACTTCACTCCCTGCAGTGTTGTCGGCTGGACTATAATGATGAAGACGTCACTCCGTGCAGTGTTGTCGGATGGACTACAATGATGAAAACGTCACTCCGTGCAGTGTTGTCGGCTGGACTACAATGATGAAAACGTCACTCCGTGCAGTGTTGTCGGCTGGACTACAATGATGAAAACGTCACTCCCTGCAGTGTTGTCGGCTGGACTACAATGATGAAAACGTCACTCCGTGCAGTGTTGTCGGCTGGACTACAATGATGAAAACGTCACTCCGTGCAGTGTTGGCGGCTGGACTACAATGATGAAAACGTCACTCCGTGCAGTGTTGTCGGCTGGACTACAATGATGAAAACGTCACTCCGTGCAGTGTTGTCGGCTGGACTACAATGATGAAAAGTCACTCCGTGCAGTGTTGTCGGCTGGACTACAATGATGAAGACGTCACTCCGTGCAGTGTTGTCGGCTGGGCTATAATGATGAAAACGTCCACTCCGTGCAGTGTTGGCTAGGCTATAATGAAGAAAACGTCACTCCGTGCAGTGTTGTCGGCTGGACTACAATGATGAAAACGTCACTCCGTGCAGTGTTGTCGGCTGGACTACAATGATGAAAACGTCACTCCGTGCAGTGTTGTCGGCTGGACTACAATGATGAAAACGTCACTCCGTGCAGTGTTGTCGGCTGGACTACAATGATGAAAACGTCACTCCGTGCAGTGTTGTAGGCTGGACTACAATGATGAAAACGTCCTTTCCGTGCAGTGTTGTCGGCTGGACTACAATGATGAAAACGTCACTCCGTGCAGTGTTGTCGGCTGGACTACATGATGAAAAACGTCACTCCGTGCAGTGTTGTCGGCTGGACTACAATGATGAAAATGTCACTCCGTGCAGTGTTGTCGGCTGGGCTATAATGATGAAAACGTCACTCCGTGCAGTGTTGTCGGCTGGACTACAATGAAGAAAACGTCACTCCGTGCAGTGTTGTCGGCTGGACTACAATGATGAAAACGTCACTCCGTGCAGTGTTTTTCGGCTGGACAACAATGATGAAAACGTACTCCGTGCAGTGTTGTCGGCTGGACTACAATGATGAAAACGTCACTCCGTGCAGTGTTGTCGGCTGGACTACAATGATGAAAACGTCACTCCGTGCAGTGTTGTCGGCTGGACTACAATGATGGAAACGTCACTCCGTGCGGTGTTGTCGGCTGGACTACAATGATGAAAACGTCACTCCGTGCAGTGTTGTCGGCTGGACAACAATGATGAAAACGTCACTCCGTGCAGTTTGTCGCTGGACTACATAACGATGTAAACGTCACTCCGTGCAGTGTTGTCGGCTGGACTACAATGATGAAAACGTCACTCCGTGCAGTGTTGTCGGCTGGACTACAATGATGAAAACGTCACTCCGTGCAGTGTTGTCGGCTGGACTACAATGATGAAAAACGTCACTCCGTGCAGTGTTGTCGGCTGGACAACAGTGATGAAAACGTCACTCCCTGCAGTGTTGTCGGTGGACTACATAACGATGAAAACGTCACTCCGTGCAGTGTTGTCGGCTGGACTACAATGATGAAAACGTCACTCCGTGCAGTGTTGTCGGCTGGACTACATGATGAAAACGTCACTCCGTGCAGTGCTGTCGGCTGGATACAATGATGAAAACGTCACTCCCTGCAGTGTTGTCGGCTGGACTACAATGATGAAAACGATCAACTCCCGTGCAGTGTTGTCGGCTGGACTACAATGATGAAAACGTCACTCCGTGCAGTGTTTGGCGGCTGGACTACAATGATGAAAACGTCACTCCGTGCAGTGTTGTCGGCTGGACTACAATGATGAAAACGTCACTCCGTGCAGTGTTGTCGGCTGGACTACAATGATGAAAACGTCACTCCGTGGGAGTGTTGTCGGCTGGACTACAATGATGAAGACGTCACTCCGTGCAGTGTTGTCGGCTGGGCTATAATGATGAAAACGTCACTCCGTGCAGTGTTGCTAGGCTATAATGAAGAAAAACGTCACTCCGTGCAGTGTTGTCGCTGGACTACAATGATGAAAACGTCACTCCGTGCAGTGTTGTCGGCTGGACTACAATGATGAAAACGTCACTCCGTGCAGTGTTGTCGGCTTTGGACTACAATGATGAAAACGTCACTCCGTGCAGTTTTGTCGGCTGGACTACAATGATGAAACGTCACTCCGTGCAGTGTTGTAGGCTGGACTACCAATGATGAAAACGTCACTCCGTGCAGTGTTGTCGGCTGGACTACAATGATGAAAACGTCACTCCGTGCAGTGTTGTCGGCTGGACTACAATGATGAAAACGTTTACTCCGTGCAGTGTTGTCGGCTGGACTACAATGATGAAAATGTCACTCCGTGCAGTGTTGTCGGCTGGGCTAATGATGAAAACGTCACTCCGTGCAGTGTTGTCGGCTGGACTACAATGAAGAAAACGTCACTCCGTGCAGTGTTGTCGGCTGGACTACAATGATGAAAACGTCACTCCGTGCAGTGTTGTCGGCTGGACAACAATGATGAAAACGTCACTCCGTGCAGTGTTGTCGGCTGGGCTACAATGATGAAAACGTCACTCTCCGTGCAGTGTTGTCGGCTGGACATACAATGATGAAAACGTCACTCCGTGCAGTGTTGTCGGCTGGACAACAATGATGGAAACGTCACTCTCCGTTGCGGTGTTGTCGGCTGGACTACAATGATGAAAACGTCACTCCGTGCAGTGTTGTCGGCTGGACAACAATGATGAAAACGTCACTCCGTGCAGTGTTGTCGGCTGGACTACATAACGATGAAAACGTCACTCCGTGCAGTGTTGTCGGCTGGACTACAATGATGAAAACGTCACTCCGTGCAGTGTTGTCGGCTGGACTACAATGATGAAAACGTCACTCCGTGCAGTGTTGTCGGCTGGACTACAATGATGAAAACGTCACTCCGTGCAGTGTTGTCGGCTGGACAACATGATGAAAACGTCACTCCGTGCAGTGTTGTCGGCTGGACTACA
>JAFLJL010011171.1:20000-30871 GCA_018398815.1 Conus ventricosus
AGCAAACTACTCATAACAGCACTAATGAGATGGGGGATGGTAAAACAAAAGGAAACTTACAAGCAAACAAACAAAAATTACAGAGAGAGAGAGAGAGGTCAGAGGGTGGGGAAGAGAGAATGGTAGGTAGGGGGAGGAGAAAAGGGATGGTAGACAGAGTGGGAGTGGGGATGGGCGATTTTAACGGAGTAGGTTTTAGAGAGAGAGAGAGAGAGAGAGAGAGAGAGAGCAGGCGTAGTGTCCGATCGGGTAACAGACGCAGGCACACTTACTGAGAGAGAGAGAGAGAGAGAGAGAGAGAGAGAGAGAGAGAGAGAGAGAGAGAGAGAGAAGAGAGAGTTGGAATAAATAACCCAAGTTGTCTCCCTTGTTCTATCTCGGCTGAAAATAGAGCAGCTGTGACGTCAATGCGCGAGGCGACCATAGAAGCAACAAGCACTCTCTGACACACATTACGAAGGGAATTCTCGCGCCGGCGCCCACACGCTTGGGGGGTAGCAACACAAAATCCCCCCGTTTCGCTCAGCCAGACCATCTAGAAATGTGCAATTTGTACCCAACGGTGCAGCGAAGATCCGACTTCCGTGCTGGTCTGTCGACATAGTCGGAACATCATTCTGGAAGCGAAGAATTCGACCACACCCAAACTTCTCGGCTCAGTCTTTGACCCTTATGATATCGCTTCTTCAGCGGCTTGTGTATGTGTGTATGTGTGTGTACTCCACTTCAACTTGTTATTGCCTGGAAAAAATGTTTGCTCTCGAGTAGAGCTGAGGTGAGGTTGGATTTTTCGTTTGTCACAAGGCGAGATTTACTCGCAGAATTTCCTGAGTTTTTGTTTCCCTCCAGTTGTTGTTGTTGTTTACAGTAAGATGCTTGTCTTCGATGAGTTTTAACGAAAAGTTACGCGAGAAGAGGGGAGGTGGAGGGGGGGGGGGGGGGACTGTCATGATCTGTTTCGATCTTATTGGTACTTGTAAGAACCCCCACCCACCCCGTTCTTGTGGCCACGTGTAAATTCCTTCAAGTTTTTCTTTCTTTCATTCTTTTACCGTCACTTTCTTTCTTTTTTCTTTTTTGTTTACAACTTTGGAAAGATTCGTCTGCCGGTCCACGCCACGTCCCGGAGCAGACGACATTCTGTGCACGTTTCTGCTGAGCTGTTCAGTGTAGATCCCGAGACTGCACAACACTCTTATCGGGGATTGATCACTGCAATGTGTTGGTCTGTCTAATCCGCGTGTGACACGCGCGTGTTTTGGAGGCGTGGCCTAGCAAGTCCACATTCAGTGCTCAGAGTGGATGCGTTTATCATACCGCTCTGTTGCGGGGCTTTTGAAAACGACGGGAGAACGCCAGTTGGAAATATGTAGTGCGTCAGTGTGATTGTGATATCGCCCCTCACGCCTGGACAGCCGTGCAGAAAAAACGTGGGAGATCCAGATGGGGGGGTCGAGTGACTGAACAAGTTGACGTCATGTGAAGGAGTCGGGTGGGGGCAGTGTCGGTGGAAGGGGAGGGGGATGCCGGGTGGATTCAGGTCACTGTCACTGCTGTCGACGGCCTTGGCTGCCGTGGTGCTGGCCGCTGCCGGTCTTCTAGGTCACCATCCAGGTCACCTCAACGAGGACAGTGATGACACCGACGATGCTGACGTGAGGCCAGAGAGGCTGGTGGAGCCGGCGGATGTGTGGAGGTTCAGGAGTTGGAGGCTGGTGCATGAAAGGGTGGCCTCAAGATTCCCCCAGGTCAGCTGCCGTCATGAGTTCACCTGACCCCTCACCTTCGCTTCTGCTTCACCACCACCACCACCACCACCGCTGCGACCACAGTCACAATCACTCCACAGCATCTAAGACTGCATCTTTAACAGCGACATCAGCAGCCACTGCTACCCCCCTTTACCTAGACTATGCCACACACCCACCTTTCAACACAGTCATCGCTTCTGTCACAACTGCGGTTTTCATCTTGGATCAAAGTCCCCAATCGGCAACGACCACCCTAACGACTTTCTCTGCGACAGCATCGCCGACCGCCTCAACCCCTTCAGTGTCGGTGCGGCCCTTTCTGCAACTGAAGGTTCGGTTCTATAATGTATGTGGATGTTCAGAGGACGTCCCTGTGTCGAGTGTTTCCTGCGACGTCTTCCCCTGCCCTGAGATTGAGAGCCCGTGTTGCCCCTCGATCGCACCCAGGTTGTTCTCTACCTGTGTTCCTGTCCCTGCTGGTGCTGCTCAGTAGTGGATTAGTGGTACACGCGGTGACACAGTTTGAGCCGCCTTCTTTCTACCCATTCCGCACTGTGGCCGGGGATAATCTGACCAATCATTCGGATGACGGTGGATCTGGAAAGATAGTCTTGTTGCAGTCCTTTCCTTTCTTCGGCAAGTCCTACGACAAGCTTTTTGTGAGTACCTTAGCATGATCATCATTATCATGGTTATTATCACCATCATACTGATCATCAGGATTATACTTAAGTATACAGCAACAGTCATGGCTGGCTCTAATTTTAAGCAGTATCTAACCCCCAGAATTGAATTTGAAAGGGTCATCATTGAGCATCTAAATGGCCTTGTATGTGACATCCACATTTTATGTAAGTCTGCTATTTGTTTGTTGCTGAATCAAGAAATAAATGGCATCTTCACTCTGACTGACATAACTTAGCAAATGATTTGAAAAGTTATGAGGCTAAATTGAACCACATTGGTTCTAAGCACTGCAGAATACTATGCATTAGAATTTTAAGGGTTAACTGATACTATGCGTTAGATTTTTAAGGGTTAACTGGTAAAAAAAGAGTATTTCATGTGTGGACAGGAGCCCTATACATTTAACAAGCAACAACAGATCATTAAAGCAATCAGATCACTCCTTTGTAGAGCAGACACAATAAATCAGTCAGATCACCACTCCCTTTACAACACCTGCATTGAAGCAGATCACCATTCCACAGTACGAGAGCCTGTGTATTTTACAAGGTACAATCAATACATGGAAACAGTCAGATCTTCACTACACAGTGCTCTCCTTCCAATTTTGTTTGTTTGTTGAACATTTACTTAGTTTTAACAAATAATCACTTTGAACCACTTGTACTTGGGATCATTTTGGCTTATCACAGGATCAGCAAATTCAGTGAATGTAATGAACTACACAATAATGAACTACACAATAATACCTTGTCTACTTATTATAGGGTATCTGCCTGCTCACTCATTTTCAACAGTGTGATTTGAGATCATGGAATTATGACTTAATTCTGAATTTTTCAGAACTATCAAATGTAATCAAAGGGTCAAGGAAGAGCTACCTAGCCTGTGACTAAATGAAATCTACTGTGCAATATTTTACCCTTCACTGGAAAAAAAAAAAGCAAGCTTCAAACTTAATGTAATGTTGGTTCAAGCGTGTCAAATCTGGGTTTAATTGTTTTCATTGGTACTGTAGGTAATAAGGAACCCTTCTGAGAGTGTTCGTGTGTATAGCTGGAGAATTATCATCATCTTCACAGTATCACAGAGATCACAATTAGTGTGTAAGTATTACCTAGACAGAGCTACGCATGAATTCACAAGTTACTGTGTAAGCAGTTAAACTGGATTATCAAATTCAGTAACACTCTCCCACCCACTCCTTTCCCTTTCAGCTTCCTCCTCCATCCTTCTCAACATATACACTCATTTTATTCACCCCCCCCCCCCCCTCTCCCACAGTCTCAGCTGATAATCCATAATCCAGCGCAATCTGCTGCTTGGTAACAACACCCCTCCCGAGTGAGCCATTGCAAGCCAGAGTAAGCATTCAAATGCTGTGGTTTCAAGAGGATACAAAAATAGGGCATAGGAGTTACGACCCCATCCACAGGCCAGACAGTGTGTTCATTACCCAGTTATCAGCATAATGGCTTACTGAACTTTTTTTTTAATGATTTCAAGCTGCCACTTACACCCACTCATTAGAGCATTCCACTCTGTGCCATGCTGGTAAACCGCTCACATTGATGACTCATCGTTTAATTTGACAACAGCTTAGAATCTGTGATATCCCCAATAGGTGTGGTTGGAAGGCGATAAGTTTGATGAACAGTTTAACATGTTTTCAAACACATTCAGTATTTAACCAATTAGATTCCATGAGACAGTTGTACACTTTCTTCTTGAGGTTTCACACTGACAGTACACACTGATGTTTGGTATGTGTATAGCAGAATTGACTGGCATGGGTCGTTTTTTCAAAATGCTGACGAGCTAAAAAGAAAGCTAGTTCTGACATTATAAACCACATTCAGGCGGGCTTTGTTTAGCTTCTGTCTCTCTCTCAGTCTCTGTCTCTCTGTGTGGATGTTCAGGGCATCCAAGTGTATGTGTACATTTTTGCGTGTGTGTGTGTGTGTATGTGTGTGTGTGTGTGTGTGTGTGTGTGTGCGTGTGTGCGTGCGTGCGTTGTGTGTGTAGGTATGCATGTGTGTGGGTTAGTTAGTGTCTGTGTGTCTATAATGTGTGTGTGTGTGTGTGTGTGTGTTGTGTTTTGTGTGTGTGTGTGTGTGTGTGTGTGGTGCCCTCTCTTTCTGTATGTGTGTGTGTTGTGTGTGTGTGTGTGTGTGAGTGTGTGTGTGTGTGTGTGTGTGAGTGTATGTGAGTGTGTGTGTGTGTGTGTGGGGTGTGTGTGCTTAAGTGTGTGTGTTGTGTGTGTGGTGTGTGTGTGGCGCTTAAGTGTGTGTGCATGCGCACATGTGTTTTGTGTGTGTGTGTGGTGTGTGTGTGTGTGTGGTGTGTCACAGAGTGGTTGTGTGTGTGGGGTGTGTGCGTGTGCGCGTGCGCGTGCGCGCGCGCGCGCGCGCGCGTGCGGGTGCGTGTGTGTGTGTGTTGTGGTGGGTTGTGTGTGTGTGTGGTGTGTGGTGCGGGTTTGATGATGGTCAAAAATCCTCGATATTGTGATAATTAACTGTTTGTTCAGTCTGTACACCTCTCGTCTAATCGTCATTCTTTGTTTTCTTTCCCCTCCCCATTTCTTGGGGGGTATGAGGCTGGGTGTAAAAAGAATGTGGTTGAAAGTTTTGTTTTACACATTTGTCCTCAGTGTGATGAACTTATTTTATGGATTCAATATTACTTTATCAGATAATATTTATGTTTTTTTTTCATTGCTTCGTAAAGAAATGATAGAGACACACAAATATATTAATGCCTTTATTTGAATCTGAAAGAGAATGGACCAAGACTGGAAAGGAGAGATTTAAATCTTTATATCTTTACTTCAACTCATAGTCGTCTTAAGGCGATAAAAAATAGACAGTAATTATGGCGAAACATGACCTTTATGAAATTATTCCAATGTATGGTAATTGGTTGACTATTAGAGGAGAAAGAGAGATCACAGATTAGGAAATCCCTTTCCCTTCAAATGCCAAAGGCCTATGTTATAATATAAATAGAACTTTGTTTCCCGAACTCCAAGTTATTGAAAAAACATCACCATCACTGTAAGTAATGACTGTTAGGTAATGGAAAAATTTTCACCAGCTGATGTGGGTGCTAAGTCTCTCAGTAAATCTTAAACTCTGTCTGTGTGTTGGTCTGTCTATCTGTACTGTCTGTGTGTGTGACCTGTCTGTCTCATCTGTCACCTCTGCCCCCCCCCCCCCCCCCTCTCTCCTGTCTCTATCTCTCTTTCTCTTTTCCGTCACTTGCTGAAGGGCCCCCCCCACCTCCTAACTCCCTCTCTCTCTCTCTCTCTGTCCTCTATCTCTTTTTCTCTTTCCATCACTTGCTGAGCCACCCCCCACCTCCTAACTCTCCTCTCTCTCTGTGTCTCTGTCTCTATCTCTCTTTCTCTCCCCCCCCTCTCTCTCTCTGTCTCTATCTCTCTTTCTCTTTCCATCACTTGCTGAGCCACCCCCACCTCCTAACTCCCCCTCTCTCTCTGTGTCTCTGTCTCTCTTTCTCCCCCTCCCCCCCTCTCCTCTCCCCTGTCACCCAGCCACCCCCATCTCCTTTGCTCTCTCTCTCCGTGTCTCTTTCTGTGCTCTGTCCCCTGTCTCTCTTTCTCTTTCCCTATCTCTCTCGCCCAGCCAGCCCCACCTTGTAACTCTCCTCTCTCTCTCTGTCTCTGTCTCTCTTTCTCTTTCCTTCTCTCTCTCTCTCTCTCTCTCCTCTCTCCTCCTCTCTCCTCTCTCTCTCCTCTCTCGCCCAGCCAACTCCTCCCCTCAGTCTGTCTGTCTCTCTCTCTCTCTCTCTCTCTCGGAGACTTTAACACAGACCTTCTGAAAGCACAAAATCAATGGACGGAGAGTCAAACCAACTCTAAGACACTTATCGACCATATTAAAGTTTCAGATAAAACTCAATAGCAGAAGCTGTGTTTCCTGTTTCTAAATGTAGTGAACATTAAACCATGTGGGGTCACATGGTCCCAAAAAAGGGGTAAAAAATCCCAAAAACGGGAAACAAGACAAAAAACCTACCGTTGCTTTACAAACTTTAACAACCAAGATTTTCCCACATGACTTGCTTACCTCAAATCTCTCATCCGTTTACAACATAACTGATCCAGATGTTGCTGTGGAATTTTGGATCAGAACATTTACAGAAATATATGATAAACACGCCCCTCTAAAAACGATTAGAGTACGACATAATCCCAAACCGGCATGGTACACTAAAAGTTACAGGAGGCAGGTTATCTTAGAGATCTGCTTAAACAACATGGCTATGAAGAGGAATCTAGAATATTGAGAAATGCAAAAAATTCACAGAAGCGCAGAGAAAAAACGAAATACTATCGAGAACTAATTTCATCAAATCAGAACCCAAAATTGGTATGGAGAGCTATTAACGAGCTTACAAACAATCAATCTTCTTCAAAATCAACTATAATTAAAGACATCTCTGTCGAACAACTGAACACCCACTTTTGCACTATAGCCAATAAAGTTGTCACGGCTGATTCTTCAAGATCAAACGACCTTCAAAAACTGAAACAATATTGCCATGATAAAAACATCACGTCTGAACTTTATATTCCACCAATAACAGTATAGAAGTCTATCACTACCTAACACCCTAAAACAGTCAAGTACCTGCGGGGTGGAATGGCCTAGACGGCAAAATTCTCAAACATCAGCTCCAGCAATTACAGATACGTTGGCATTACGTCTTCAATCTGTGTATCGACAAAAATCATTTTCCCAATAGTTTCAAAAAAGCAAATGTCATTCCTATCTACAAAGCAGGTGACAGCTCAGATCCTGCAAACTACAGACCAATCTCGATCATTTCCACTCTTTCCAAACCTTTGAAAAACACATAAACAAACACACATTACACCACCTTAATACATACCACTTGCTTCATCCAAGACAGTCCGGTTCCGACACAACCATTCATGCCACACAGCACTAATCAACCTGGTTGATGACTGGCTAAACAGCATCAACAACAACAAATATTGTGGTGTCCTATTTATTGATTTCAAAAAAGCATTTGATGTGATAGACCACAACCTCTTCTTAGAAAATTAAAAATTGTATGGCTTATCCACAGGAACTCTTACGCTTTTTCACTCATATCTCACAAATAGGAAAACAATGTGTGAAAATTAATACAACCTTCTCTTCATTTCAAACACTTTCCTATGGCGTCCCACAAGGCTCTATCTTGGGTCCCTTATTATTCACAATTTACATCAATGATCTCCCTCTACATATCACATCCACCTGTGAACTTTTGCTGATGACACAACAATCCACACAAATCATTCTGATGTTACTGTTCTTGCACAAACTTTACAAGAAAGTGCGAATGATCTCGTGAAATGGACTGAACTAAATCACATGTCGCTTCACCCTCAAAAAACTAAATCCATGCTTATCACAACCAGGCAAAAAAGACAAAATCTCACTCTTAATTTTCCCCTCCGGTACATCTTAAAATGAACCCGTTGAACAGGTTACATGCCTCAAAGTGCTAGGAATAACCATTGATAACAATATGAGCTGGCAAGCTCACATAACCTCACTATGCAAAAAACTTTCACAGAAAGTTTTTCAAACTCTCCAAAATCAAACGCTTCCTCGACCTGCATTCACGCAAGCTCTTTTTCCAGTCTCATATTCAATCATACATAGACTATGGATCTACTCTATGGGACTGTGCTAGCGCTAACACTCTCAAACCATTGTTAAGCCTGCACAAGCGAGCACTCAAATTAGTCCTCCTAAAAAGCAGTATCTTCTGGACTCGGACTATAAAAGATTCAAGTTCTCCCATTAAGTCTGAGATTAGAATACAACAAAGGGATCATAATGCACAAGATTGTGTCTGGGAAGGCACCCTCAACATTAGTTACAGATTCTCAAAAAATTTCCCTCAAGACTCTACCCAAACTTCATGTCCCTGTTCCTAGAATTGACTTATTCAAATCCAGTTTAAACATATTCAGGTTCCTGTCAATGGAACTCCGCTCCCCGAATCAACCAACAGCGCCAATGCATATCAACCTTCAAACACCATTATTTTAACCATCTTATGTGGGCCCGTACTTACATACTCCGCCATAAATCCACCACCATTCACCACCACCCTCTTTGCCTTATGTATGTACCTGACTATTTAGAAAGTGCTTTTGTACTTGAAATGCATATTATGTATGTTATTTTGTTTAGTAAGTATGTTTTATATGAGTGTGTGTGTGTGTGTGTGTGTGTGTGTGTGTGTGTGTGTGTGTGTGTGTGTGCGTGTGTGTTTCCTATTACCTCCTGCCCTCTTGTCATTCTGTCGAAATGCTTGAGTTTTTATGTGACTTTCTCTCTCTCTCCTCTCTCTCTCCTCTCTCTCTCCTCTCTCTTCTCTCTCTCTCCCCTCTCTCTCTCTCTCTCCCTCCCTCCCTCTCTCTCTCTCTCTCTTTCTCTCTCTCTCCCCTCTCTCTCTCTCTCTCTCTCTCTCACGGTTCTGCTGGAATGACTTGATTTTTTTTTATCCATATGATATCCCTTCCTACCCGTGGCGATGGGCTATCATTATGCATTTCCCACCTCCATTTGTGCTTTATTTCTTTCCCCCTCCCCCCCCCTCCCCCGGTGTTTCAAAATTGATTGTTTTGTATCTCTTTGGGAATTTTTTGATTGTCAGATTGTTCTAAACATGCTCTCTTATCGCACCCACTCTAGCCTCTTCCTCCCCCACCCTCTCTCTCTCTCTCCCTCCCTCCCTCCCCCCCCCTCTCTCTCTCTCTCTCTCTCTCTGCAGGCTTACCCCGCACTCCCTTCGCTCCTGCGTCCCCTCTCTCTACTCTCTCTCTCTCTCCTCTCTCCACCTCTCTCTCTTCTCTCTCTCTCTCTCTTTTATTTTTTTTTTCCTTCCCTTTTTAAATTTAATCCCCTATTGTATTGTAGTTCTAGTCACTTTTGCATGCTTCCTTTGTTGCCTTTTATTTATATTGTTGACCCTACACAGGGCGAGGACTGGATGTAAAAAAGCACATCAGTGCTTATCTATTATCCTCGAAAATAAAGAATTTTGTCTTGTCTTGTCTTGTCTTGTCTCTCTCTCACTCTCTCTCCCCCCCCCCCCCCCCCGCCCCCCGCCCCCTACCCACCCAGTTCTCCCCCCCCTCCGTTCGCCTTCTCCCGGCTCGTCCACCCCTTTCTATTCCCTCCATATAAATCTCCTCCCCCATTTTCTCAGCCTCCGTCTTTCACAGAGGAATTCTCTCCTCCTTTTCCCCTCGCTAGGTACTGCCCCTTGTTGTCAAGGTCAGGGAGCCGAGAACAGGTCTGTTTTTTGTTGCTGAACATCTTACTCATCTCCGAACATCAAGTTCTTTTGTGCCTTGGCTGAATATCTTCAGTTCTATGTATAGATAAATTATCTTTCTCGTCTTCGCTGAGCATCTTTACTCAGCAGAGCTTTGTTCTCATCTTGGTTAACTTTTTTTTTTTAATCTTTAAATTAATCATCATATTTGTATATCTAACTCCGCTTTGTACCATGTATGTAAAGCTAGCTGCGGATGCTTCTAATCGTAGGTCTCCATCTCCCTAGCCTTACCCATTAACAAAAAAAGTGTTAGTATCTGACTTCGTTGAATAACGCATGCATCTCATCGATCTTATCGGTTCTTCTTTCTTCTTTTCTTCCTAAAATACTGGTTCACTCAAAATGAGTAGGTCACTTAGCGCGCATGTTAAAAAGTAAAATAAAATAGCATAAAACAGTGCGACTCAGACTGTTGGCCCCTGGAGCAAATTTGGCAACAAGGGGTCGCACTCGATATTCAAGAAGTTAAAAAATGGCCAAACTCAGGCCCAGGGAATAGTAAAACTCTGGGGAAGTAAAAATAGAAACTCATCAATATGCAGATCTCAAAACTGTCGAATCAATTTGTTTTTTTTAAAAGAGATTGCATTGTGGCAATCTTGATGGGACCCGGCAGTGAGTTCCACAGCCGTACAGAACTGGGATAAAAAGAATGTAAGTGGCTGTAGTTCCACAGCCGTACAGAACTGGGGTAAAAAGAATGTAAGGTGGCTGTCAATATTTGATGCTGGTATGGTATAACATTTATCTGATTTACGTCACTGAAAGTTACTCATCTGTTCTTAGCTCATCATTTTGCAGATCTGAGCTCAGTATTTTTACTCACCCTACATCGATATCTTATCCGTTAAACATTGCGAGTATTTTTCTTCATTAATCATGTATGCTTCACTTACTCATCATCGCGCAGAATGGGCTCGGTTTCTGATGTCCTGTCTTAGTAAAGTTTCTATCATGTCTATAATTAAATTGAGCTTTATTGTGACACCACACACACACAACACACACACACACACACCTGAAAAAAGGCTGATCGGTTTTGAAAAA
>JAFLJL010011171.1:36871-43967 GCA_018398815.1 Conus ventricosus
CTGAGACAATGCACCGAGGTTCTGCAGACACTGTGCGCACGTTCAGAGGATGGAGAAGAATCCACGGCCACGAGGAAGTCGTCCCTGGTATAACCCTGTAGGAAACAAACAAAAACATCAGCTTAGAGATATAAGCAAAAACGTATACATAGAAAACAGCAGCTACAACAACAACAACAACAGCAACAACAACAACAACAACAGAAACATGGGTGACACTGCGATCCAGCGACACTCAGACTGAATTTCTTTCTGAAAAACTCGTAACGAAGTTGTACGTTACAATACAGTACAGTACAGTGCAGCGCAGCGCAGCACAGCGTAGTGCAGTACAGTACAGTGCAGCGCAGCGCAGCACAGCGTAGTGCAGTACAGTACAGTGCAGCGCAGCGCAGCACAGCGTAGTGCAGTACAGTACAGTGCAGCGCAGCGCAGCACAGCGTAGTGCAGTACAGTACAGTGCAGCGCAGCGCAGCACAGCGTAGTGCAGTACAGTACAGTGCAGCGCAGCGCAGCACAGCGTAGTGCAGTACAGTACAGTGCAGCGCAGCGCAGCACAGCGTAGTGCAGTACAGTACAGTGCAGCGCAGCGCAGCACAGCGTAGTGCAGTACAGTACAGTGCAGCGCAGCGCAGCACAGCGTAGTGCAGTACAGTACAGTGCAGCGCAGCGCAGCACAGCGTAGTGCAGTACAGTACAGTGCAGCGCAGTGCAGCGCAGCGCAGCACAGCGTAGTGCAGTACAGTACAGTGCAGCGCAGCGCAGCACAGCGTAGTGCAGTACAGTACAGTGCAGCGCAGCGCAGCACAGCGTAGTGCAGTACAGTACAGTGCAGCGCAGTGCAGCACAGCGTAGTGCAGTACAGTACAGTGCAGCGCAGCGCAGCACAGCGTAGTGCAGTACAGTACAGTGCAGCGCAGCGCAGCACAGCGTAGTGCAGTACAGTACAGTGCAGCGCAGCGCAGCACAGCGTAGTGCAGTACAGTACAGTGCAGCGCAGCGCAACACAGCGTAGTGCAGTACAGTACAGTGCAGCGCAGCGCAGCACAGCGTAGTGCAGTGCAGCGAAGCGCAGTGCATTGCAGAACAGTACAGTACAGTGTAGTGCAGTGCAGTGCAGTGCAGTACAGTACAGTACAGTACAGTACGTTACAGTGGATACTATGCAGTAAAACATAATGCAGTACAATAATGTATGATACAATGCAGTTGCAGTACGATACAAAACAAAACAATGCAAGACAATACAATGCAACACGACACAATACAGTACAATACGATACGATACGATACAATACAACGCAACGCAACGCAACGCAACGCAACGCAACGCAACGCAACGCAACGCAACGCACCGCACCGCACCGCACCGCACCGCACCACACCACACCGAAAAGTCATCTCGGGCTCCCAGTATGTGATGGAAACCAAATGACCAGATAGACGTTGGGTTTGTACTGCCTAATTTTATGCTGTATGACGTCAATAGTTCAGCTACCATACCATGACCGCTTGAGTTGTTTGTTTGTTTTTCAGGATATGTTTTTTTGTTTCCCGATGATTTGACTTGCTTTGTGATGTGGCTTTAAAAAAACAAAAAAACTTGTGCTTGTATAACTGACTGAAACTGACTGAAACCAATTTATTGTCAGATTAACTCAAGGTTGTACTGACAAACTTGTATAACAGCCCTGCATAACAACTCTGTTGTGGGTTGGACTTAAGTTACAGATTAAAACTTGAAAACTTGTATTACTTTGTCGGTTGACAAAATTTAACCGAAGAAAAGTTTTACAAAATGTACACACACAATACTAATCAGTTTAAGAAAAATCAGTTGAGTAAAAAGAAAAAGGAGAAGAGGATTTCGTGAGCATGCTTAAAAATCAACATGAAATTGTCTGTGGGGGTAAAACGAGTGTAGAGATGTGTGTGTGTGTGTGTGTGTGTGTGTGTGTGTGTGTGTGTGTGTGTGTGTGTGTGTGTGTGTGTGTAGAGATGTGTGTGGTGTGTGTGTGTGTGTGTGTGTGTGTGTGTGTGTGTGTGTGTGTGTCATCATTTTTGATTTAACGTCTGTTCACCCAAAGGTGATATTAGACAAAATAAATAAATATCAAATAAAATAATAGTATAGAAAAATAAAATAGATTAAATGAATGAAATAAACTGTTTAAAAATAAAATAATAGAAGATTAAACTAAACGGGACAGAATAAAAAAGAAATGTGTGTGTGTGTGTGTGTGTGTGTGGGGGGGGGGGGGGGGGGGGTAGGTATGTGTCACTGGATGGGTTTGTTTGTTTGTGGTGATGGGTGTATAGTGTCTTTAGTGATAGTGGAATAATCTGTCCTTCACCCTTTCCTTTCTGTCCTTCACGTATTAATCTATTCTATTAGTACATTGACAGATCTGATACTTTAAAAAGTATCTATAGATTTGGACTGCAAATCAGTTCAAGTTGTGCGGTCCACAGCCCAGCCAATCATGAAAGCCATCCCAGGATAGCACGTGTAAAAGTTCGATCCCGTAATCTCCAGTTATGGTTAGAAAAATTGACTTGCATACTGCATAGAATATTCAGACTTTTTTAAAATATCTTAAATCTAAAAGTAATAAATTCCCAATGTGTCCTACTATCTTAAAAATTTAAACAGGTTTTAATTTAATAACGCGGGAAAGAACAACAAAAAAATCAACAAATCAAAGAAAAATACCAACAGGACTGGAATGCAGAATTTGGGAAAAAAATTTTAGAAGATGAAAGTCATTTACAATTTTTTCAATGGATAATGGCTCATAAGGTAGCAGCGCGCCCCTAAAGTTTTAGTAATGAGTGCTTTAATTTCAGAACAGTGTAGGAGTAAATGCTTTTATAGTAATCTGGTTTCCACATTATACAATTTAATCTTTAGAAAATTTTGTTCTAAAAGCATTTAGCCCGAAGTTTAAACATCAAAGTTATAATATGTCTGGTTTTTGTATTACTAAGATATGTCAAGAGTAATTTTGGGAATCTGCGATAGGTTCATTTAATTTTTTAAATACAATTTTGTGAATATTGACTGTTTGTGTCATCAGAATATTATCAAATTCATCTTTAGATATTTTTTCAATATGTTTATAGCATTCATGTAAATCTAACTTTATATTCAGCTGTATTTTTCCCTTCAACATTACGCGCTGCTCTTTTAGCTGCTCGGTCAACCACTTCATTATAATATATCCCATAATGTGAAGGTACCAATAAAAAGTGATACTGAGTTTTTAGTTGATAACTGATGTATTGCATGCTTTATTTTTAGTATCATTTCGAGACGCGTTTTAATATTTTGACATTTATAGCTTGTAGTGCAGATTTCGAATCGACACATAATAACACTTTACGTTTGGGCCAGTTTGTTGGAAGATCTATGATATGCGTACCGCCTTTAATTATTGCTACCATTCAGCAGTAAAAATGGAGTAATGATCACCGATATGATACTGTTTTCACTATGTTTAGTGAAGGAATTACAAATGCTGCCCCTGTCTTGCCATTCTCGAGGACAGATCCGTCTGTATATTTTTTAAATATGACATTATAATGACTCTCCAGGGTGTAAATTAATCAAATTTTTTAATATTATTCGGTGATGATCTTTGTTCACATCTATTGGTCTATATCAAAATTAGGTTAACTTGTTCCCATGATGGAACTGGTGAGAAAGAAGGCTTCATGGAAACCTCTTTATTTTTTAAATCTGCAGAGTTAATCATATCCGAGACTTTTGTATTTATTTTGGGTTTTAGAGAATGTAATATTTTGCTCTTTTAACAAAATCATGTTGCGAGTCCAGATTTACTTCTTTTTTACTAAAGGTATCATATGCAGATGATTTTAATACATATTTTGACGCACAAACTTTTCTGTGGTTATCAAGTGGTAGAACACCCGCTTCCTTATAAGTCCTAAATTTGAAGCATGAGATGGTACCCCAAGGGCTAATTTATAGGCTTTACAATCTATACTTTGTAGTTTGTTTAACAAATGCTTTGGAGCACTAAAAAATATTTCCTGAGCATAAGTTAACCGTGAGAACGCACAAGAGGGAAATTTTCAAGGGACACAAGCGCTCTAGTATCTTGGCCCCAGTGTTGTTTACTTATAATTTTGAGAAAAAATTTAAAGCTTTCCTTGCCTTGTTTAGTATGTAAACTACATGTTGAGTCCATGAGAGTTTTGACGAAATATAAACTCCCAGAAATTTTACAGTTTGTTTCATAATTAATGACATTTTCCATGATTGTGGGAAAATGGGGAGTTTTTTTTGGGTTGCACCAGCATTAAATAGTACTATATTTGTTTTTTCCAATGATAGATTCAAGCCATTCTCTGTCATAAACATATTGATTTATCTAGTTCACGTTGATAAACTTTTTTTGTATAGTTTAATACTCTAGGGGGTGCTACGTTTTATTGTTACCTTCATCCACATACAGATGTCATCTGCTACTGAGCCAAAACTGTGTCTTTAGATGAATTATTTGGTAAATCTGCTATTAATTTTTAAATTTAAACAAAATAGGTGAAATACAGAGCCTTGAGGAAGACCCATGTGAAGTTTTCTGGGTTTTGAATAGTGTTTTCCAACTCTTACTTCTATGAATCGTTCTGATAAAAAATTCGCTATGTAATTGTACACGTTACCTAATATATTCCATTTTTTAAGTTTTTGAAAAGTTTGTTATGCCATACTTGGTCATAGCTTTTTTAACATCGAAAAAGGTTGCAAGAATATTTTTTCGCCTGGCAAACTGTTGCTTTACTTGTGTCGTTAGTTTTACCAGAGATCAATGGTAGACGACCTTTTCGAAAGCCTGCTTGATTTTAGTATAATGCCTTGTTTTTCAAAAGAAATGAACTAATCTATCTAAAAAAGATCTTTTCCAGAATTTTACATGCATGAGATGTTAACGCAATAGGGCGATAGCTACTTTTATCTGTTTTAAGTTTTCCTTGTTTATGTATAGGAATAACAACTGAATGTTTCCAGATTCGAGGAAATTTCACCAGTCGACAACATTTTTGTAGAAGTACATATAAAAAATTGAGACATTGTTTGGTAAATGCCTTAGCATTTCATTCGATATCCCCTCTAGTCTACAGATGTTTTCTTTTTGCTAAGCTTGAAATGTTTTCTTTAACTTCATCCAGTGTAATATCAGCATTTACATAACTGGTTCTTGTAGGCATACTGCTGTCATCAATTTGTTGTGGATTTGTTTTTCTCTTTATTTTCTCTATTATTGTCTACCTTCTGCTGATAAACCCCGTAATTCTACTATGGTTTGCAAACATATCAGCAAGTGCTTTGCTTTTTCTCCCCTTACAAGGTAGATCTGAAGTTTCCAGTTTTATTGGGCATTGTGGTAAAAAATATTCCATTTTTCATAGTTTTCATTTTCCCCCCCTACTTTTTGCATATCTTTATGACTGTAAACTTCGTTAGCACAGAAAGATGACCAGTATTGTTTTTTTTGCTTGTGCATTTATTTGTTTGCTTTTTTTTTTTCCTGTTTAGACTCTAAATGATTTGGGGGAGATTTGTCCTTTAAGTAAATATTAAATTTCATCCATTTTTCAACTCTAGCCTTTTCACAGTCCCGTTCCACCAGATATTACCGATGTTTATGGACTTTTTTGATTTACATTTAGGGATAGACTCATTTGCTGCGTTCAGAAACTGCATTTGTAAATAATGAATAAAAATCATTTACGTCTTTATCATTTATGTTTTAAACATAAAATTTTGACAATAAATCTGAAAATTTTTCCCAGTTAAGCAAGTTTGTATTTGTATTTTGGAAATTTTTATCCTCAGTTGGATCGGTGGATCTTATATTTGTAATCTCAAACTAGTTACCGAATCGCATCGCTAGAGAACGCCGGGGGGGGGGGGGGGGGGGGGGGGGGGGGGGGGAGGGGGGGGGGAGGGGGGAGAGGGGGGGGGAGAAGGGGGAGGGAAGGGGAGGAGAGAGAGAGGGGTGGAGAGAGAGAGGAAGAGGAAAAGAGGAGGAGGAGGGAGAGAGGGAGAGAAGAGAGTAGAAACGCAAATAATGATGATTAAAAAAATGAAGCCAGTAGGTGTTGCCATGACGACCCAGGCAACTCAGACCGATTTCCGCTCTTTGGCAGTCCCCAAATTACGCCGAAGTGGCAAAATCTAAAAGTACAAAAAATGCTGTCAATAGTAAACCGCTCTCCGTGCCTCAAAATCTGCGCTACAGGGAAAAATAAAACAAATGAAAAAGTGAAATCCACCCAAGAACAAGACCCTAAAAAGTGACGCAAAATCTCCAGTCCATGAACACGAAAAAACCAATGACGTCAAACACATGCCGAAATAAGAACACCCAAACAAGAGAATGAAAACAAACTAGACGACAGTCTTCCAAAGGTTGCGATCTTTCATGACTCTGTCGCAAATGGGGATAAACGAGAAAACTACTCGGCAGATCGTACTATTTTTGATGCTACCAAAAGAAGGAGCTCCACCATGAGCGATGTTGAACATAGGTCTCGTGACTTTGATGCTTCTGACCAGCAGCCCGACGCTGTGGTTGTACCAGCTGTATCAAAAGACTTAAAGTCCAGCCGAGGCTAAACAAGGGGAGTGAATCCTTCGTTCGAGTTTTAAAGACAGTGCAATTTAAACACCCTAAAACCAAGTTTGTGAAATTTGCAAAATCACAACAGTCGCAGACAAAAACCTAGAAGTCAAACGACAACTTTTCAATGCATTGTAGCATCTGAGTTGTTCGGGTTGGAGAATATTTCTACTATAGACAACAATAATATCAAGACACATCACCTGCGAGACGGCATCCACCTGACACGGAGGGGGTTTTGAGTCTGCTGGCAGGGGAAAGTTGGGCGCCACGTCAGGGACCTGCTGTGGGAGACTCCCAAGAAATCAGCGCGACCCCCACCACGTCCCCGGTACCAAGACTACCCTGCCACCATCACTACAGCTGGTTCAATCCTTACTACAGCTTGGTGGAGCTGGGCTCCCTACTGACTTGAGTAAACAACTCCACATGTGCTTGAATGTGACATT
>JAFLJL010011171.1:44967-47467 GCA_018398815.1 Conus ventricosus
GGGTTTTTGGGTTTAAGAGTTTTTTAAATTTTGGGAATTTTTTGGTATGTGGGAAAAGGGATTTCAAAAATCGGGAAAGCAGTATCGATGGATTGATCATGTGATTCGTATTAGTACAGCACATCACGTCGTTCATTCAGTGCACGTCGAGTGTTCCGAGTTCGTTATTTTAATGAAGAGCACGAAATTAGGAGAAGAATCCTCCTTGACTCTGTGATCTTCGGAACGAGAATGCCAGAAGAAAACTTGACACCTGTGTACAGTTTAATGAAAACGATCACTTGGAATGACTAAAACTCACGTTTTTGGTCATCACCTTCAATGCGGGGCGCGAAAAAACCCTTTACCTTTGCTGTGATTGGTGACTGTCTTTGCTGTGCGAGTGTCTCGCCTGAATAGGGAAGCGTGTTCATCTCGCCTCAAAATGAGCTAGCACTTTTTCTCTGTGCGCTTACCTGGGTGGTCACCAGTGTCGATGTCAAACAGCGAGTTACAAGAGCGGGCACTGGAAACGAGAGACGCGCCTGTGTGACATGGGCGTTAAGTGCGATGATAAGAATCGTTGTTTGGCCTCGGAGCCAGTGTCGGCTCACGAGGGTTCCCTTCCAGAGAACGATCACCACGTCCATTCAACGACAGTCATCAGGAACTTTCCCAGCGTCGAAATTATTGACATATGGAAGCGAAGACTAAACAAGGGTCACCTTGAGAGCAGGATTTGAAGGGCACAACATTTGAGACAAAACACACTAACAACAAACAAACACAGAAAAAAACGGACCACCAATGACGTGAAGACAGTGCTTTGGAGTTCCATTATAGCCTGAGACTACGTGGCTTTACGCTACTTTTTCATGCGTTACCCTGGCGCCCACCAGGCCCGGGAGATTTAGATATCTGCAGCGTTGGTCAGGACAACGGAGCAATAGCAGGAAAGACGCATCCATATGTGGATGACACTCGACTGTTTGGCTTCAGTCTTGTCCCATTTGAGCCCACACATCTAGGAAAATCTACAATGTTAGGCCAGATGCAGTCTGAGGCAATAATTCCTGTGGATAGTTTGTTTCTGATAGAGTTTAGACCCGTGACCTCATACCCCCACAGCCCTTGACACTACCACTGCGCCATCATAGTTGGTCAGTGATCTCTAAAACTTCAGCCGACGTGGACTGCAGCAGGGTAATGGAAGCAATAGAAACGGGGAGGGGGTAACGGGAGGGTGGACGGAAAGGGGAGAGGGAGGGGTGGTTGTCCTAGTGTATAGAGCTTCGTTCTCTGGATCCGTCCAACTGGGCTCGTGGGTTCAATCCCCGCTTGAGACAGCAGAGATTTGACTTTGAAAAGAGACTTGCGCGCCGGCGAAATGTCACTGTGTCCTCCGTAAAGTATTTCCCCAGTTGTATCGGTTAAAGGGATAGTACTTGCCAAGGCCCTCCCCCTCTTTCCAGGTCAAAACAAACAATCAAACAAGCAAGCAAACAAATCAGTCACAAACCGAACAACAAACGTACCTGCACATTGATGAAATGTTTAGAGAATATTCCCGAACACAGAATGTGGCTACCTTGATAGTTGGATTAAACACAGTCACGTGCGTAGATGCATCACTAGTCTGTGGCGAATGTCGGAATTTCAGCCGAGGAACGAAGGAAAAGAGGAAGAAGAGAGGGAGGGAGAAGAAATAGAAGAAGACAACGAATGAGAGGACAGCGAGGAGATGGAGAAGAAGAGGAAGGAGAAGAAGAACAGGAGGAGGAGGAGGGGAGGAGGTGGAATATGATGATGATGAAGAAGAAGAAGCAAGCAGCAAGAGAACGTAAGTGGGGTCACCGGCCGTCCAAAAGAGTTGTCACTGAGTGGCATTGTCATTGAACATAGCACATGGCATTGTTATTGAACATAGCACATGGCATTGTCATTGAACATAGCACATGGCACTGTCTTTGAACGTGGCTTAAGGCAATGTCATTGGCTCGGTTCGTTCGTTCGACTGTCGGGAATTACCTTTAGTATCAAGATACGGAACTGGATTTCAGTCTTCTCTGTTGTGTAGTGAATCGATGAATTGCCTTTGGTTGCGTTTGTTTTCAAGGTTGTTGGTTTGTTGGAGAGCAAGATTCCCACCCAAGTGGCGCCGACCAGAGGACGCAGAGGGGTGGGGTGGGGTGGGGTGGGAGAGGAGGGAGAGAAGGGGGGGGGGGGTGAAGGTGGTGGTGGTGAAAATTAGAAGAGGGGAAGAAGGTGGCGGCAGAAGGCGCGATATGGGAAGTGTTTTGGGCGTGGCAGTAACCTCCCCCCCCCCCTCGCCCCGGCTCCCTCCCCCCCCCCGCCCCCCCCCCCCCATCTTTCCCTCGCCCTCCATGTACACTCTCCCCTTTCCTTCTCTCCATCGACTTTGACCTCTGTACGCCTCTCCACCCTCCTCCCCCGCCCTTCCTCCTTCTCTCCTTCCCGAGATCTTCTTCCCTTTCCCCTCTTCGTGTGTGTGGTGGTGTGT
>JAFLJL010011171.1:52467-57467 GCA_018398815.1 Conus ventricosus
TACATTTCACGCACTTCCAAACATTCTCTCTTTCTCTCTCTCACATTCAAATGATCACTGGAGCGCATCATTTCACACTATGCTGCCGAGTAGCGCGTATTGAAAGCTCCCCGTGGTTGCACCATAGAGTGCCGCATGATAATACACCCATGGCATAGATCACACGCCCTCACAGCGGCTCACACCTCCGCTCGACTCCGACAGTGGGAGGCGGGAAACTTTTTGTGTCTGCCTACGTTACACGTACGCCCACAAAGACGTCCACGTAGGTAGGCCTAGGTGACGAAAGACGTCACATCTTCAGTGACGTCTTTGAGCAAGCTAGCTCCCCCTGCTGTCGTATCTTGATCAGTTGCCAAGGGGACGACACCGATCCGCCGCTAGATCCACAAGATCATCGGTTTGGGTTCTGTGTATTCGCTGTCTGATGCTGCGATAGTCAATCCTGCGGGACCCCTTTCCCCCGACCCACCCACCTAGCCTTAATAAAAATAAAAATGAAAGAAAGCAAGCAAGAAAGGAAAGAATAAAGAAAGAAAGAATAAATCAAGAAAGAAAGAGAAAAAAGGAAAGAAAGCAAGCAAGAAAGGAAAGAATAAAGAAAGAAAAAAGAAAAAAAAAAGGAAAGAAAGAAAGAATACAGAATAAAAGAAAGAAAAGAGACAGAAAGAATGCCAGCAAAGGGACCTACCGCTTATCAGGAACCAATGATCTTACATACGTTAGATCGCACCGATCTGAAACCAATGATCTTACATACGTTAGATCGCACCGATCTGAAACCAATGATCTTACATACGTTAGATCGCACCGATCTGAAACCAATGATCTTACATACGTTAGATGGCACCGATCTGAAACCAATGATCTTACATACGTTAGATCGCACCGATCTGAAATCCAGAGCTCAGACTCACGCCAACGACCTCTGGCGAGAGGGTGGGACTCGCAGACGGATAACAAACTCTTCCAAATCCGTCCAAACCTGAAAGGGTTTTTAAACCACGTTCCAGGGGCGGGCTTGAAGAAGAAGAAGAAGAAAAAAAAAAAAAGGTCTTGTGGCGTGTGCACACAGGCCACTCGCGTTACACCCGTTCTTATCTTAAGGTGAAGAAGCTCCGTGATGCCGTTCATGTGATGTACCCACACACAATGAAACATGTTCTCACAAAGTGCTGATGTCAAGATATCAGACATGTAACACTTAAAAGCAGACAGGGAAGTCAATTATCATCACCTGTTTTTTTCTTCTCGTGGAATAGTTGTTATCCATAAGGAACTATTTTCCCTCGGACAAATAGTTACTAGCCTCGATGAACACCGTGATAATAGGAAAATAAGTTATTATCACTATTTCTCCTGCAGGAAACAGTTATTATCCTTGAAGAAAACTATTACAACAGGGAAATAGTCATCATCACTGGTTTTTTGTTTTTGTTTTCTCTGCCTGAGATTGTTATCCTTTGAGAAAACAATGACACCAGGGAAATTAGTTATTATCACAGCGACACCAGGGAAATTAGTTATTATCACAGTGACACCAGGGAAATTAGTTATTGTCTCAGTGATACTTGGGGAAATTGGTTATTATCACTGCGACGCCAGGGAAATTAGTTATTATCACAGCGACACCAGGGAAATTAGTTATTATCACAGTGACAGCAGGAAAATGAGTTATTATTACAGCGACACCATGGAAATTAGTTATTATCACAGTGACACCAGGGAAATTAGTTATTATCACAGTGACAGCAGGAAAATTAGTTATTATCACAGTGACACCAGGGAAATTAGTTATCACAGTGACACCAGGGAAATTAGTTATTATCACAGTGACACCAGGGAAATTAGTTATTATCACAGTGACACCAGGGAAATTAGTTATTATCACAGCGACACCAGGGAAATTAGTTATTATCACAGTGACAGCAGGGAAATTAGTTATTATCACAGCAACACCAGGGAAAGTAGTTATTATCACAGTGACACCAGGAGAAATTAGTTATTATCACAGCGACACCAGGGAAATTAGTTATTATCACAGTGACACCAGGGAAATTAGTTATTATCACAGTGACACCAGGAAAATTAGTTATTATCACAGTGACACCAGGGAAATTAGTTATTATCACAGCGACACCAGGGAAATTAGTTATTGTCTCAGTGATACCTGGGGAAATTAGTTATTATCACAGTGACACCAGGGAAATTAGTTATTATCACTGCGACGCCAGGGAAATTAGTTATTATCACAGCGACACCAGGGAAATTAGTTATTATCACAGCGACATCAGGGAAATTAGTTATTATCACAGTGACACCAGGGAAATTAGTTATTATCACAGTGACAGCAGGAAAATGAGTTATTATCACAGTGACACCAGGGAAATTAGTTATTATCACAGTGACACCAGGGAAATTAGTTATTATCACAGTGATACCAGGGAAATTAGTTATCACAGCGACACCAGGGAAATTAGTTATTATCACTGCGACGCCAGGGAAATTAGTTATTATCACAGTGACACCAGGGAAATTAGTTATTATCACAGTGACACCAGGGAAATTAGTTATTATCACAGTGACAGCAGGGAAATTAGTTAATATCACAGTGACAGCAGGGAAATTAGTTATTGTCACAGTGATACCAGAGAAATTAGTTATTATCACAGTGATACCAGATAAATTAGTTATTATCACAGTGACACCAGGGAAATTAGTTATTATCACAGTGACACCAGGGAAATTAGTTATTATCACAGCGACGCCAGGGAAATTAGTTATTATCACAGTGAGCCCGTGTAATACGCAGTTATCCATCAAGAAAACATTGATGTCAGGGAAAGCAAGCAGTGTCACAGTATTCCCCGAGGTAAACAGTTTTTATACACTCGAAGAAAATAGTGTGATAAACTCGTGGCAAAACACGTGATCTTACTCGTTTTCTTGTGTGTGTGTGTTTCTCTGTCTCTGTCTCTCTCTGTCTCACTCTCTGTCTCTCTCTCTCTCTCTCTCTCTCTCTCTCTCTCTCTCGCTCTCTCTCGCTCTCTCTCTCTCTCTCCTCTCTCTCTCTCCTCTCTCTCTCTCTCTCTCTCTTTCAGTTCTAAAAACAATTACACCCTTTGCTTGCCTAAAAAGAGGCAGCTTCGTATTTTACGCAAAATATAAATTACTCTTCTGAATTTATAAACATTGGCCGGGTCAGATTTAAATCCGGGCTTTGAAGTTATAGCAATATTTGTAATAAGATAGAAACCGGTCTCTCTCTCTCTCTCTCTCTCTCTCTCTCTCTCTCTCTCTCTCTCTCTCTCTCTCACTCACACACACACACACACACACACACACACACACACACACACACACACAGCGCTACATGTTCACACATACAAACACAGCGTTCGCTTACCTTCTCCCTCCTGTTTTCCCATTCCCTCCTGCGATTAAAAACAGTTTTTCTCCATTAAAAAAAAAAACTGCATCTAATATCACTCGGTAAAAACAAAGAAAACAACAGACGAAAACACAGACGAAAACACAGACGGACTTTTTGAACTCTGCATTTTACTTTTTCCACCACACCCTATCACCCCCCTCCCCCCGCCCCCATCTCTCCACCCGCGGCAGGTAGTCAGTCATAACAGCTCAAACAGCCAGGAGGGTCGGAGGGGAGGGGGGGGGGGGGGGGGGGGGCAAGGTTTCGGGGCGAGGAGGAGGGCGAGAGAGAGGGAAGGAGGTAGGGGAAGGGGGGGCAGATTAGGGAGGTGGGGGCGGAGGGAGGGGGGATGAAGCGTGGAGGGGGGTGGGGGTGGGCGAGGGGGAGAAATCCATGTAAATCTCTTCGGTATTATTTATAGTTGTGTGTTAGTGCGATAGATGCGGGATTTGCGGCTGCGGCTGCTGCTGCTGCTGAGGCCTTCAGGTGGAGGGAGATGCTGGTAATCATGTTTCCATTGAGCTGAGTGCACGGTGGCAGAGCAGGAGCTTATGAATATAATCCTGGCGCCGTTTGGAGGACTCCGCCATGGGAAACATCACTCCCCCTCTCTGTCTCCCTCCCCCCCTCCCCTTCTCTCCCCTCCTCGTCCTCGTCTTCCGATCCTCCTCCCTCCAGACCCCGGGGAAAAATGTTACCAAAAAAGAAAACAAAAAATGTCGAACGTTACCAAAAAAAAAAAAAAAAAATGTCGAACGTTACAAAAAAGAAAAAAAAATGTCGAACGTTACAAAAAAAAAGAAGAGTTGTATAATATGTGTGTGTGTGTGTGTGTGTGTGTGTTTTGTGTGCGCGCGCGCGCGCGCGCGTGCACGAGTTCGCAAGCATGCGAGCGCATTCCAAAGCTTTCAGTCCACCATCATGACTACCAGCACCGCACCACAGAAAGATGCACAGATACGTGACAAAGAAGACAATCCGTAGTAACTGTCACCACAGAATACCAAACTCCGAATCATAAAATCACGGAAATTTGGTGTATGTCCTTCGCACTCTGTATTTCGGTCAATGGTAATATTTAGCATCTCTCTCTCTCTCTCTCTCTCTCTCTCTCTCGTCCGTCAATCCATCTATCTATCTATCTATCTATCCGTCTATCCATACGCCTGTCCATCCGCCTGCATTCTTTGATTCTCTCTTGAGGGCACATAAGACCGTATGGCGAAAGCTTGGCTGTGTCTGGAGTGGCACTGTCTTCATCTGTCCGTGGCAGGGGGGGTTGGGTCTGTGGGGTGTGCTCGGCAGCTGGGGGTGGTGTTTTTCGCCGGTGGGGCTCTGCAGTCATGAAATACGGGCTGGTACACCCATGGGGGATGCTACTTTGGGGCTGTTATGAGCTGCATCCTGTAGTCTAATTTACCTCTGTTCAGGAGCAGTTATGTCCCTTGATATCTTAATGGAGTGTCCTGCGGCGTGCCTGTACCCATCGTCAACACAGCGCAAGGCCTCCAAGGGTGGTACAGGACTGCTCTAAAGGCAGGTGAAGACAGTGCTTCTCTGGGTCCTC
>JAFLJL010011182.1:10000-15000 GCA_018398815.1 Conus ventricosus
TTGTCCCCGATGAATAATTCACTGCAAAAGAAGTATAAATTTGTCGCGTCTCTGTTTTTTTTTTTTTTTTTTTCCTGTCTGTCTACCCCCAAGTAACAGAAATCACGTGGAAAAAAATCCCATTGATTTGGCCGTCATGCCCCCAGGTGCCAATTCGTCGTCTTATGCTGTCCATTGGCCGACAGGGGCCATGACATATCGTAGTGGGTCTTATTCTCGTGATTTCATTACCATAGGCTGGGGGGGGGGGCGCTGAGAGAGAGAGAGAGAGAGAGAGAGAGAGCAGAACGCGACGAATTTATACCTTCTTTGCCAGGAAACTGGGCAAAGAACAATTAAAAAAAAAAAATACATCTGGACAAAATGGCCGCTTATTTTTATAGCCGGCCGTTTTGTCCAACCAGGCCGAATTGTCCACAAAAGATTTGAAAAGTCGGACAAAACAGCCGGTTTTAGCCCGTTTTGTCCCCGAGGTAGGATGCCGATAAAGCTTCCAAAACGCCCCCAAACCTTTCACCCTCCCCAACTCGCCCCGCCCCGACTACACGCTGCAAACCCAGGGTGGATGGTTTTTGCAGTTTTGTCAGAAAAAAAAAAAAAAGAGTTTTGAAAAGCCGAGTTCCCCTAGAGCTAGCTGGTTAACAACACTGCCTCACAAGCCCTCCCCTATTGCCAGGTAACACGCACTCCCCCCCCCCGACTCCCCCCCCCCCCCACCTTCCTACCACCCCACTCCAGCCACGACAAAAAGACAGATGGGCAGACAGACAGGTGGACAGAGGGAAGTGAAGGAAGAAAAGAAGGAAGGAAGGAAGGAATGAAAGAAAGAAAGAATGAAGAAAGAAGGAATGAAGGAAAGAAAGAAGGAAGGAAGGAAGGAAAGAAGGAAGTAATGAAAGAAAGAAGGAATGAAAGAAAGAAGGAATGAAGGAAAGAAAGAAGGAAGGAAAGAAGGAAAAGAAGGAAGGAAGGAAGGAATGAAAGAAAGAGGATGAAAGAAAGAAGGAATGAAGGAAAGAAAAGAAGGAAGAAAGAAGGAAGGACGTGAAGAAGGATTAAAAAAGGAATGAAGGGAATGAAAGAAGGAATAAAAAAAATGAAAATGAAAGAAAGAAGGAATGAAAGAAAGAATGAATGAATCAAAGAAGAAGGAAAGAATGAAAGAAGGAAGGAATAAAAAAAAGGAAGTGAATGGAAGAAGGAAGGAAGAAAGAAGGAAAAAAGGAAGGAATGAACGAAGGAAGGAATGAAAGAAGGAAAGAACGGTAAGAAGGAAGGAATGAAAGAAGGGAAGAAGGAAGGAATGAAAGAAGGAGGAAGGAAGAATGAAAGAAAGGGAGAAAGGAAGGAGTAGGAAGGAATGAATGAAGAATGACGAAGGAAGATGAAGAGGGAATGAAGGAATGAATGATAAAAGGCAGGAAGGAAGGAGAGCGGGACTCACCATCCAGGTGCCGATAGCCTAAGATGGCGGCGCGCTGGAGGCGAATGACGGGCCATCAACCGCATGCAGGTTTGTGCAATTACCCAGCATTTCTGTAGAACCCCACACACACACACACACACACACACACACACACCCACACACACACAGCACAGGGACAGACATTGGGCATGATACAGCCTGTTTTGTTCCACAAGTTTGTTGGTTTTTTGTACTCAACAAATACAGGTCTTATGACAACACACCAGGTAGTCACAGACAGAGTTGCCGATTTCTAGCAGTTTCTGTGCCCATACAAACACAGAGAGCAGATATGATGGCAACGATTACAGTGAACCCACAGAGATACACAGGGTGTAAATGTTCCATAGTATTGTTGTTTCGGTACCCATCACACACAGGTCTATTCATGACAGCACATCATGTGGCCAGCCCACAGAGGCAAAGGTTGCTGAATTCTAGCAGTGTTCTGTCTGCCCAAACACAAGACAAACATGAAGGCACGTCAATAGAGCCCAAACAGATTGTTGTAAATGCACAGTTCTTGAGTAATGCCCAAACACAGGTACAGACCTAGACAATGCATTAGTTATCGCCACAACAAGAAAGTTGTCAAGTTCTACACTAACAAACACAGTACAGACAAGACAATGCATTAGTTATCCACGCAGAAAGATGCTAAAGTACCACTTCACTCGTTTTTATAGACACAAACAACAGTTACAAACAAACAACGCATTAGCCATCCCCGCGCAGAAAGTTGTTCAGTTTGGGCTCCGCTAGTTGTTATGTCACAGACACAGCACAGCAGAGACACCGCCCATCAACCAGCTCACACAGCAGAACATTCCAGTGCCAGCAGGACCAAGGCACTACTACCCATCAACACTCACTACAGATAGAACATTCAGTGCCAGCAGTACCAATACACCTGCCCAGACATGAAGGCACATTAGTCAGTGCCCACAAACATTTTGCCGAGTTCCACCTGTTACTGTACCCTACCAACAGCCTAACAGACATGGCGGGCACTTTAAGTCGGCGTCTACTGGCAGACTGTGTGGTTCCAGAGGTTTTCTGTACTAATATAAACATGTGTACAGACATGCACGGCACATTAATTCAGCCTGAACATACCAGCAGTCCCTCTGTCCCTGCTCACACCACACACAAACACACACACAAAGACCACATACATACACAGACAAGACACACACACAACGGCACCACTATATACCATACGCACACACAAACACCGAAAACCCCCCCACACACACAGACAAATCACATGCACACAGACACACATACACAGACCACACACACACACGCAGACACACTAAAATACACATATACACACACACACACACAGAGCCATCAAAACCTGTTGAACGCCATTTCTCACCCCAAGACATCTCTCCTGTAAACAGTCTCTTTGTAAAAGCCTTCTTTGCCTTCAGCTGTTCCACCAGGACCAAATTTTCCTCATACAAAAGCCCATGACTTCTCATAAGAACATCATTGCACATCAGCCTGAACAAACACTAACCCCGCTGGATCGTGACAAAAGTTTGAAAGCATGGCGGGAAATGTACGCCAAGAAATAAAGAATGGAAACTATTTGAAACACACACTGGCCACTGTGAATTCACCATAACAGCATTTTTCTCTGAAATAATTTGGGGGGGGGGGGGGGGGGGGGGGGGGGGGGCGGGGGGGGGGGGGGGGGGGGGGGGGGGGTTGGTGGGGGGGGGGGGGGGGGGGGGGGGGGGGGGGGGGGGGGGGGGGGGGGGGGGGGGGGGGGGGGGGGGGGGGAGGGGGGGGGGGGGAGAGAGGAATGCGAACATTAATCCGATGCCGTATTTGGGGCTCACTTCTCATGTTCTGTCTTTCTCTCTTGACTCACTCTCTTTTCTTTCTCTCACTCACACGCACAACACAAACACCTGTACCCATACACACACACGACACACACACACACGGATAAACACACACGAGATACACAGCGACACACAACACCTGAACAGATACAACACATGCACACACACACAACACACAGGGCACACACACACACACACAACACACACATACAACCATTACTGATTTGCCACCACCACCATTACTACTCTCACCACTTTTTATGCTTGTTTGAAAGAAGAAGCATGAATTTCTACTTCTGAATGGTGGGGAGGGTGGAGGAAGGACTATAGGAACAAACAGGCTGGGAAGGGGGGTGGGGGGGGGGGGGCTATAAGGATTGACGATGTTTGGACAGAAATGGGAAGGGCTGGGGAGGTGGGGGGGGGGTGAGGGGGGGAGAAGGGGAGGTGTTGGAGGTGAGAGATCAATGAACTAATCCACCTCAACCAACCCCCCCCCCCCCATTTTTTTTTTTGTTTTATTTCATTATGTACAACCCATCAGCTGACTGCCTTCAAGGCTCAGCAGGTGAGCACACACAATGCCCAGCCAACGACCGACTTCAGCCTTGACCCTTGACCTTGACCACAAGGTCACGGGGGGCGGGAAGGTCTCACCCCTTGGCGATTATTGGATGAAGTGGGATAAAACGTCGGCTCTAGGTCTTCAGGGTCTGGCAGTTTAAGATCTCCCGCTGCACCCAAAGTTCACCGCTGAAGTGGCAAAAGTTTCGTGTCCGCCCACATGTCATTCACAACATCAACAACAAGTTCAATCTGTTTTTTTTCCCCTCCCTTCTCTCTCACCTCTCTCTATCCTCTCTCTCTCTTTTTCGAGTATGCACGATGGCTGTAGTGTTCAACATTACTCGATAGATTCAACAAGTAAATCAATATGGATCATTCAACATCAAGTTAATAGATTGAAAATAAACGTAGCTCAATATATTTTTTTAATGATGAAAATACAAACACGTCACACACATCACATAACTTTCTATAGAAATTACAATCTGTGCGTCACACAACAGATCCAAGTCAATTAAAACAACACAGCCACCACCTGAGCCCTAAACAGATGGACAGACATCAACGATTCGAACAAAGAAATGGTTGGATTATACACTGGAAAAGATATATTCTAACACATACGCCAATACCACATCTGGACATAATCCCTTGAAACATGCTCTCTCTTTCACACACACACACGCATCACACACACACTCACAAAACAAACACACACACCACACACAACCACAACACACACACCACACACACACACATGCACTGACTGGCTGATTTGAGAAATGCCAATAAACTTTTTGCTTGTACTGTCTTTTTAAGAAACAAACGATAACTAAGAAGAAATTTGACACTACAAGAATTTTAAAAAAAAAAAATCATTCAACGACTATGAAAAAAAAGGGACAAATTTCAAACACAGAAACTCTGAAAAAGTAATCATCAGGAAAAACTCTCCCTGATTGCTCCCTTTGCTGGCCCTTTCTAACCCCCCCCCCCCCGCCCCAAAACCCCTCCATAACCCCCGTTCCAATCTCAAACCTTATCATCAACATCTCTCATTCCCATGCCCTCCTCCACTAAACCATCGGCTCATTTCCTATTCCTAATTCCCC
>JAFLJL010011182.1:17500-27500 GCA_018398815.1 Conus ventricosus
CTGATGGTGGAGAATACAGGGCAGTGAGAGGAGGGAAAGATATAGACAGTGGCCAAAGGGTAGCCTACACAATTAATAAAACAACCCAGCAGAGGACGAGAAAGACCGACAAAGATCCTGACACCTAAATCCCCCCCGCCCCAAAAAAAAAAAAAAATCATCACTAGCAAAGTGGGTGCAGTGGTGGGGATCGGGTTGTGGTGGTGCGTGAGTGTGTGTGTGAGTGTGTGTAGTGTGTGTGGTGTGTGTGTGTGTGTTTGGGGGGGGGGGGGGGGGGGGGGGGGGGAACACCGAAACTGAAGCTCATATCCTACAGCTCTTAACTGTAAACCCCTATCTATCATCCTCCACCCTCTCTTCTCCTCCCCCTCACCTCCACACCAGTCCCCAGTAATAAATCGTAAAACCTTTTCAATAATCCAGACACAAAAATCCCTCAAAGTCATACCAACCATAATCTTCACCTCCTCCTCCACCCCCCTCCTCCCCCCCCCCCCACCCTACAAGCTCCATCCCAGAACCCTGATCTTCCATCTTACCCCCCTCCCCCCCGCCTCTCCATTTCACACATGCACGTGTCACGTGTGCATCCCACACTTCCCCCGTCCCTATTCAGCAACCAACATCTCCACCACCATCTCTTCCTCTGCTTTCTCTTATCACATGATGTGCACATGCGCATGTGTGCACACGCCCACGAAAACTCCTCTCTCTCCCACACGTACACACACACACTCTTCGCACAAAACACACACATCAAACACAACACGACAAACTACACACGCAACATCACAGCACACACGCAACTACAAACACACACACACATGAATGTGGGCGTGCGCGTAAAACACAAACATCCTACACGTACTCCACACACACTCTCCTTCTCGCACCACCCTAACTGTACCTCCTCCACCTTCACACCTATCCTCCCCCCCCTCTCTCTCTGGTCGTCTCTCTCTTTCTTCTCTCTTTCACACCTTGGCTTCAACCTCTAAAACTTCATCAATGCAAAAACCTTACCTATGTGATTAAAGAAGTTAGACTGCATGGTTTTCTTTCAAACAGGATGGAGCAAATGTGATTTTACTTACGTGATTTTTTTTTGTTTTCCTTTTTTTTTTCATCCTAACTGGCTGCAACATCTTTAAAGTACTCCAAAGTCAGCAAAAACTATGCGTACGCGATTCATTTTTCAATCCAACCGGCTAGCAACCTCTACGTTCACAACTGGCAAAAACTTTGACTATGCGATCGTATTTTCATCCCACATCAAAATAACCACGTTCAGGGATGATGCTTAATAACACGACCCCCCACTGTATATGCGTTTTTATTCCGGGGGTCCTTCCTCCAACCTACCGAACGCTGTGGCTTTTAACTCTGGTTGCTAAAGGTCTGGCAGGATTCTTTCTTTCTGCGTACGCAGCTGAAAACTCATGCCGACCTCCCTGTAAAGACAGGTCAAGAATAATCCCCTCTAACCCACAAAGGGAGGGGGTTTGTGTGTACGACTGTGTTTTTTTATATCCCGCCATGATTAAGGCAGGAGCCGTACTCCAACATTCGAGGAAAGTAGCCTGTTGTATATGCTTTCGACTGCTAATGTGGTTTGATGTTGTTGGTGTTTTTTTTTTTTTACAGAATTTTGCCGGGACAACACTCGTGGTGGCTGTGGTTCTTTCACGTGCGCACACAAAGGCATGTTGCACACGGAACCTCGGTTTATCCGTCTCATCCAGGAACTAGCGCCTAGACCACACCCAAATGGTCTCTGATTCGGTGACAAGTTCTTTGCCCTGTGCCTGGCTTCGAACCTCTGACTTCTCGCTTGCTTGGCTGGTCACTTTTCCCTCCAAGGCCACGGAACCCGCTGTACGGCAGGAGTTCAATGTAGCATGCTTGTATTTTCCCGCATACCCCCGCCGTGACAAAGTGTGTCAGCGTCGTGGAGCACACGGCTGGAGGTTGTGGGTTCGATTCCCCATGACAGCCATTGGATTTGTGTGATTTTTCCCCTGCATGGCCGTAACCATCTCGAGTTTACTTTTGAGCTCCCCGCTGGAAGAACTGGGGACCCCTGGTTGACTTTCATCCTCTTAATAGGGTGCAGTCTACTGAGAAAGGGTTTGCCTCATGATTCCCAGACCAACAACACTGCCGGTGTCTTTAACTCTCGGGCCTGCACGACGACACGTGGATACGTCATAAAAGAAGCGCAAGAGTCACAAGCCCCTGTCGATCATGCAGTCTCAGAATGGGAAATCCTGTAGCAACATCTTCATCATCCTCATCGATTTGCATTAATTAACCCAAAAAAAAGTATTTAAAAAAAAGTACATTTTTCCCTGCAAGCATTCACACATGTGGGCATGGGTTTACAGTATCAACTGTGGGAGCACGAAGCGAGTTTGGAATCTGCGGGAGACGTTGCCCCCCGCCTCCACCCCCACCGAAAAGATAATCCCCCAACCACAACCACCTGGTTTCTCTCCAGTATGAATGGAACACTGGACTTCGGACCAAACGTTTGGGCGCGCCTTACCCACAATGCCCACCTAGTCCCCCCCCCTCCCCCCTTCCCACCCCCTCGTCTCTGTCATGATCAGGAGATGGCATAACAGGGTGGGCAGAGCAGCCGGGCAGAAAACGCAATCTGCAGCCTCCTGGCAGAGCTGCCAAGGCACGGCAAGGCAAAGAGGAGGGGGAGCTATTTTCAGTCCACAGGGTAGGAAAAGGGAGGTTACGTGTGGTGAGAGAGAGAGAGAGAGGAGAGAGAGAGAGAGAGAGAGAGAGAGAGAGAGAGTAGAGAGGTGGGGGTCCGGAGGGTGGGGGGGGGAGGTGAGTTGAGCGTGCGAGAGAGAGAGAGAGAGAAGAGAGAGAGAGAGAGAGAGAGAGAGGGTGGGAGGGAAAGACAGAAATTGAGAGGAGAGAGAGAGAGGGGGGGGGGGGGGGGGGGAGTGAGGGAGTGGTAGAGTGAAGGGAGAGCGAGGAGAGAGAGAGGGGGGGGGGTCGGAAGAAAGAGACAGAGAGCGAGAGGGGGGGGGGGGAGGAGACCAGAGAGGAAGGTCGGAAAAGAGGAGGAGAGAGAGAGGAGAGAGAGAGGAGAGAGAGAGGAGAGGAGAGAGAGAGAGAGAAGAACAAAAGGAAAGGAGAGGGTGGGGTGGGAGAGAGAGATTGTTGATTGATTGAAATGACGAATGATTGATCTTTAAATACACAAGGATGGAGATCTTAGGCCAAAGCCTAGTCTTACAATCTGTCCTTGTCAATGCATACATTATTTCAGCACATATCATTCATACTGACAATTTAACATAGCAACTAAGGTAATCCTAATTCTTCAATTAATATAAGCAAAACTATTAATAAAGCACTAATGAGATGGGGAAGATGTTTTAAAAAAGAAGGAAAACATACAAACATACAATCAAACAAAAATACAGAGAGAGAGGCGTCAGTCCAGAGGATGGGTGGGTGGGAGAAGAGAGAATGGTAGGCAGGCTTGAGAAGAAAAGAAAAGGGATGGTAGACCGAGTTGGGAGTGGGGATGAAGCGATTTTAACGGAGTAGGTTTTTGATAGGACGATTGTATTCAAAGTATGGTTCACAGAGACTTTGTGATCAATATGGCGCGTAATCATTGTATCGACTATTTTAATTTTAATTAATGTTGACATAACTGTTTATGCAAATGGTCCTTGAAAAAAGTTTTAAAGTATTCATGTTTTTGTTGTAGATGCGGTTGGGAGTGAGTTCAGACATATGGTCCAGAGTAAGTCGGCTTGTCTTTAGTATGATCAAAGCCGTGGGCTTCGGAAGAGGAATTTTCGTTCGTCGAGCCAGGAAAGCCATCGATCTTGTAAACAGGGCACTGATATAACACATGGCATAGTATCTGTCAAGATTGTAAACCATAAATGTTGCCTCGTTGGAATTCAAATTGTCTATTCAGAGATGTTTTTCGTTCGTATCTGTTGTTAGCGATACAGCTGAGAGCTGAGAGAGAGAGAGAGAGAGAGGGGGAGATCGCGACGAGAGAGAGAGGACAGAGACAGAGAGAGACCAGAAGGACAGAGAGAGAGGAACACATACACAGAGGAGCGTGCGAACGAACGAAAAAAGACAGACTGACAGAGAGAAGACAGACGGACACCTCAAACCAGCAACGACAGATAGAGTACAAGCAGAGGGACTTGTGTAACAACAGGTAAGAGAGGAAATCTCCCCACACAGCACTGATCGGGGGGGGGGCGGGGCGGGGGGGGTGTGGAGAGGGGGGGCGGGGGGGGTGAAGTGAGAGTGTGAGCGGGGTGAGAGGCAGGTTGGTGGTGGTGGGATGCTGACGGAGGGGCGAAAGGCGGGAGGAAGGAGGAGGAAAAGGAAAGGGGGCGAGCGAGGGAGGAGGATGAGAACCTGCCCAGCAGGGGTGGAAGGGAGGACGGGGTAGTAGGAAGTCAGGGGGGAGCGAGAGGAGGGCGGGCGGGGAGGAGGTGAAGGGTGGTGCGGTGGTGTGTTTACTTCATGTAGCTCTTTTCACTCTGTCTCACGCTTTTACAAAGTAGCGGAAGAAGAAGAAAGTTAGTAGCAAGCAGCCAGTGGGGGGGGGGGGGGTGGCAGAAAGAAGAGGGGGGAGGGGAGCGGTGGAGGGGGGGGGGGGGGAGGGCGAAGGGGGAGGGGGAGAGGGGGGTGGGGAGCAGTTGCAAGGCTGCTTGCCTCCTGCCCTCCTTCTTCCCCTGCCGTCTTTACGACCCGACCCCACTCCCTCCACCCCCGGGTTTAAAAGTTCCTTTTTCGCTGGCATTCATTTCTGTTGGGAGCTAATGAATCCATCTGTTTGTTCCCCCCACCCCGCACCCTCTTGCCCTACCTGGAACTCACCCCCCCCCCCCCCACCCCCCACGCCAGGTAAGACAATGTGGGTCAACTCCTTGTTTACAGGGCTGGGGGAATTAGGTGTGTGTGTGTGTGTGTGGTGTGTGTGTGTGTGTGTTGTTGAGAGGGGGGGGGGGGGGGGGTTGGGTGGTTGAGGGGGTGGGGATTGGAGGTAGAGGCAGTAAGTGGTGTGCCTTGAATGGTTGTGGGGGTTGATTTGTCTTATGCTGTGTGTGTGTTGTATGTGTGTGTTGTGTGTGTGTGTGTTTGAGTGTGTGTTTGTGTGTGTGCCCCCACCCCCCCCTCCCCCCCCCCCCCCCCCCCCCCCCCCCCCCCCCCCCCGCCCCCCCCCCCCCCCCCCCCCACCCCCCCCCCCCCCCCCCCCCCACCCCCCCCCCCCCCCACCCCCCTCTCAACCCCCCCCCCCACCCCCCCCCCCCCCCCCCCCCAAACCCACCCCCCCCCCCCCCCCCCCTAATATGTGTTGACTAGGGGGGGGGGGGGGGGGTTGAGGGGGAGGGGGGGGGATTGGAGGGTTAGAGGCAGTGGTTTGCTTGAAAAGTGTGGGGTATGGGTTGTCTTCTCTGTGCTGTGTGTGTGTGTGGTGTGTGTGTGTTGTGTGTGTGTGTGTGTGTGTGTGTGTGTGTGTGTTTGTCAGTTGATGTAGTGTATGTACGAGTGAATATGTGTATGCATATGCTTCTGGTGTATGTATGCATAACGTGTAAGTATGAGCACGCCACTTCTATTTGTGCCTCTAAGTACGTTCTTTTTTTCAGGCCTAACACTGAATGAGCAATTACGCGTGGTGTAAGAAAAAGTCTTACAAAAAAATAAGGAGATGAAATTAGAGACTATTGAAGAAACGAAAGGGGGGGCGGCGCGCGCTGTAGCGTGTGTGTGTGTGGTAGCCTACCGGTGTGTGCTGTGTGTGTCGTGTGTGTGTGTGTGTGATGTGAGTGTGTGTGTTGTGTGGTGATGCACCGGGGGGGAGTGTTGGCATGCATGCGGAATGTGTATGAATTGATGTGTGTGTGTGTGCACATTATGCGAGTTGGTCGGGGAGAGAGAGAAGAGATGAGAGGAGAGGCGGAGAGAGAGAGGATGAGAAGAGAGAGGAGGAGGCAGAGAGAGAGAGAGAGGATGTAGTGAGACAGGAGAGAAATAGGAGGGAGAGCGAGAGAGAGAGAGGACACAGACAGACAAGCGAGATGAGAGAGACAGAGGAGGACAGAGACCAGACTGAAAACACAGCAGAAAGAGAAAGAGAGAGACAGATGGGTGAAAGTGGGCGAGGAGATACCAAATACCATTACATGTGCGCTTACTGCACATTCTGTGCTCGTCAGTTGAGAGATATGTGAGCACATGCACACATCTGACCCTATGGCCGCACATCGTCGTCAGTGCGTAGTGCACAAAGAACGAGGGCACCCCCTACGACCCCCCCCCCCCCCCCCCCCCCCCCCCCCCACACCACAACACCACACACACATCTCAGAATGTTTGGAGCTTCTCCTTGGGGACAAAAAAGGGCAGACTAAAAACCTTTTGTGGAGACACTCACATCTGGTTGAGTGGACTTGAACACAGGAAGATCCACCATCAGCGTTGATATCTGGCTCTGCACACACACCACCACAGAAAGTATTATCAACATACATACATACAGGAAGATCCCATACACAGATGTATATCATTTTGAATCCATACACAGATGTATACTGACTACTTACATATGCATGCATATGCCAATTAAAACACACCTGACTTCAAACTCACTTTTGTAATGTCATCTCTATTGTAACAGCTCATTTCTTTTCATGTTAGGACTCTAGGCTTTTTTTTACCATTTTCAATGTTCTTACACTAACACTTTTTGAAAAAAAAAACAATACCGGATTATATGGTTTGAACTCTTAAATTAAAACTGTTTTATCTAATTCAAACTTACACAGATGCGAGTAGTGGAATACACAAATGTACACACACACACTAATGGCGCACCACACGCACGCACACACACACACTCACATGCACGCACGAGCAACGCCACACACACCACACACACACCCACACAAAAAAACACGAGTAAACCGATGCTGTTACAAAATAACCCCACCAAAATACAAACCACACCAAAAAAAACCAACAAAAAGACAAGGCCACACACTCTAAAAGAACAAAAGGCACCATTACAAAACAAAACAAAAAAAAAAAGGGCAAAAAAATTTCACACACATCAACAAAACGACAAAAGTACACAGAACAACCAAAAAGTTCACTGTGTCACTCTACACATACACACACACACACACACGCCACGCATGCACACCACACACACACGCATGAACGCACGAAAACGCCCGCACGCGCACACACACAACTGTCACACCAAAAAGAAAAAAAAAAAAAAAAAAAAAAAAATCTGAATCCATACAACAAAAAAGAGCTATACCAAACCCTAACAACAACAAAAACCAAACGACAAACACCAACAAGATTATAACAGGAAGCCAGCCAGCCACTCCATAACTGGAACAACCATTCGACCCTCCCTAAACAGTAATATACCCCCACCCCACCACACCCACCAAACCCCACCACCCCTCACCGACATATGAAAACCAAACCCCATCCCCAATTCGAACAACAGCCACAGCTTCGATCATAAAGCAGACATCTCCACTTTGGATCAGAGATCAATCCAATCAGAGAGGCACTCTGATATCATTCTAGTGGTTACCAGCCACCACCATGTTCTCCTCTCACACCACTCGACGTACTGCGAATGGGGCAGCCGGATACCAACGTCGCCGCCACACGCCACCACCGTCCCTCTTTAACATGGAACTTGCCGATGCCCCAAAGAGCAAACCAGATCAATGGACGAAAGAAAGTACCAGGCCACCACACAACAACCATTGTGCTGGTGGGTTCCCCCCTGGTGCACGGTCAGCACGATCACTCCATCATCCTTCTGACGGACATGGGGGGGGAGGGGGGCGGGGGGGGGGGGGGGGGGGCGGGGGGGGCGGGGGGGGAGGAGGGTGGGGGGGGGGGGGGGGGGGGGGGGGGGGGGGGGGGGGATAGGTGGGGGGGGGGGGGGGAGGGGGGGACAGCCAGGTAAAATTTGGGGTGCAGGATTGACTCGCCCATGCTAAGCTCTCTCCTGATCTCTCTCTTTCTCATTTGGCTGTCGGCCCCTCCTCCCTCTCAGTTTCTTGACGGTACATTCTCCTCTCTCTCTCTCACTCTGTCGGGTCTTTCCTCCCTCTCCTGTTTCATGGGTACATTCTCTCTCTCTCTCTCTCTTCTCTCTTCCACTCTGTCGATTCTCCCTATCAGTTTCATGGTGGTACATTCTCTTTCTCTACATCTCTCTTCTCTCACTTGTCGGTTCCCTCTCTGTTTCATGCGGTGGTTACATTTCTTCTCTCCTCTATCTCTCTGTCGGTCTTCTCCCTTCAGTTTCAGGTGTACATTTTCTTCTCTCATCTTCTCTCCTTCGGGTCTGCCCTCTCAGTTTCATGGGTCATTCTCTCCTCTCTCTCTCTGGCGGGTACTCCCTCTCAGTTTACATGGTACATTCTATCTCTCTCTCTCTGTCGGTCTCCCTCTCAGTTTCATGGGTACATTCTTCTCTCTCTTCCCTTGTTCGGTCTCCTCTAGTTTCATGGTGTACATTCTCTCTCCTCTCTCACTCTGTAGGTCTCTCTCAGTTTCATGGGTACTTTCTCTTCTTCTCTTCTTCTCTCACTCTGTTGGTATCCCTCTCAGTTTCATGGGGGTAAATTCTCTCTCTTCTCTCTCTCTCTGCGGTCTCCCTCTCAGGTTGCATGGGGTTACATTCCCTACATTCTCCTCTCTCTCTCTCTCCTCTGTCGGTCTCCTCCAGTTCATTGGGTACAATTCTCTCTCTCTCTATCTCTCTCTCACCTGTCGGTTCCCTCTCAGTTTCCATGGGTACATTCTCTCTCTTTTCTCACTCTGTCGGTTCCTCTCAGTTTCATGGGTACATTTCTCTCTCTCTCTCTTCTCTCACTCTGTCGGTCTCCCTATCAGTGTCTGGGTACATTCTCTCTCTCTTCTATCCTCTCTCTGTCGGTCTCCTCTCAGTTTCATGGGTAGGGTACTATTCTCCTCTATCTCTCTCTCTGTCGGGTCTCCCCTCAGTTTCATGGGTACATCTTCTCTCTCCTCTCTGTCGGTCTCCATCTCAGTTTCATGGGTAAATTCTCTCTCTATCTCCTCACTCTGTCGGTTTCCCTCTCAGTTTCATGGGATACATTCTCTCTCTCTCTCTCACTCTGTCGGTATATTCTCCCTCTCAGTTTATGGGTAATTCCTCTCTTCTCTTCACTCTGTCGGTTCTCCTCTCAGTTTTTCATGGTTCATTCTCTCTCTCTCTCTTTATGTCAGTCTCCCATTCAGTTTCTGGGTTACCATTCTCTCTCTCTTCTCACTCTGTCGGTCTCGAGCTCCCTCTCAAGTTTCATGGGTACCTTCTCTCTCTCTCCTCTTATCTCCTCTTCTCTCTCTCTCTCTCTCTCTCTCTCTCTCACTCTGTCGGTTATTTCTCCCTCTCAGTTTCCTGGGGTACATTTTCTCTCTTCTCTCTCTTCTCTGATGCCCAGGGGCTTCGCCAAATCCCGGCGACGACGCCACCCCATGACGAGAAACGTCTTTAGAACAAATCGTCGTCGGTATAACGCATTGGGTATCGTGTTTTGTGGCATTATCCTAATGGTTATGCTTGATTACCCAAAGGTAGAGAGAGGGTGGGAGGGTTGTGGGGAGATGGGAGTGGGATGGGGGGAAGGGTAAGGTAGGGGAGATGGGTATGTCACAATTAGTTACACACACACACACACACACACACAACACACACACACACACTCCACACAACAGTCTTCAAGTCTGAAAAGCCTTCTAGATAATGCATCAGGGGAGAGAAATGAACAGATAAGAAAACAATCAACGTCATACACGCAGCACCCGTCACTGGACAGCACTTTTTAAAAAAAATTTTTTTTTTTTTTCTTTAGTTGAGCCGTTTAGATTGCCCCCCCCCCCCCCCCCCCCCCCCCCCCCCCCCCCCCCCCCCCCCCCCCCCCCCCCCCCC
>JAFLJL010011185.1:0-2500 GCA_018398815.1 Conus ventricosus
AGAGCATGTGGACGTCTGAGGGCAGGAAAGGATTCCATATCAGAGGAGGAGGTGGGCTGACAGATTGCCGCGGTGGTTTTTAATTTCAGCGTGATGGCTTTGCGGAGAACGTTGTCTGCCAGCACGGTATCCATGGCGCTGCTCTCTTCTGTTGTCGTCAACATGAAGGCGTCCGTTGCGAAAGAAGGCACGTCGTCCTTCTTCCTTCTCACGTCTGATGACATTCTGCTGTCTATTCGTGAGATCGCCACCCACACGAATGTTCAGCGTATCCGCCAAGTCCTTTCTGCTGTCCTTTTCACTTAGAACTGACAGTTTATCACTCCACCTGTGTAATTTCGCAATGAGGGGACGGGGTAGGCAGAATGTTCTCTTTTCCGTCCCACACGGTGGGCCGTTCAACATCATCCAGGGACCAAGTTTGCAGGGATAAAACCTTTCAGAAGCTGAATAACCTTCCTGGCGCAATCAGAATAAGTTTCATTTCTTCCTCGTAGACGTTGAAAGATTTCACATTGTTTTGTCTGGAAAATGCTTCGAGCTTATCAATGTCATCGTCCACATTCTGACGTACTCCATCGAAGTAATCCATCCAGTCTACGACTTGTTCATATCTGCTTTTAAGGAAAGCACATTTCTTTGTCAAGACATTCACGGCGTCGTTTAATCGAGTTATATGTTCTTCCATTTGTGTGAGGAGATCCGAATGTGTAGGTCCTGGGTTTGCTTCCACGTCCATGCACTGCAGCAAGAAACGGGCAAGAAAAACAACCACAAAAGAAGCTGTCACACATCCGAATCTTGCCTCCGCACGGGTAGTGCGTCGCGAGAAAACCAGCAGAACGAGAAATACAGCGATGCACAGTCCGTGCGAATGTTGTGTTGTCCTCTGCTGTGCATGTCAAAGCCACGGGGAAGAAGTCGTATTCCCGTGACCTTTGACACACAGTGGTTGAGTCTCTTCAATGTCCGAGCCAAAACATTCAAGTAAAACACACCACAGCGAGAACGAAACTCCATGAAACTTGCAGGCATGATGGATGGTACCAAAAGCACCAATCTTGCAAATTTATTAAACTTGAAATATAACAAAACTCGAATAATTAGCAGTTAATTGCAGACACCCACCAAAGTGCGACCGCCTCGAACATGAACATGAACTCACCTCCCAGAGAGAGAGAGAGAGAGAGAGAGAGAGAGAGAGAGAGGGAGGGGGGAGGGAGGGAGGGAGGGAGGGAGAATACCAATACGAATACGAAGTGTTTTATTCAGATTCAGATTTAGGCCTAGGCCCCTATCTGAAGGGGATGGTCATTCACCGACTCATATAATCTCACACGCACGCACACACACACACACACACACACACACACACACACACACACACACACACACACACACACACACACAACATGGAACTTAGACACTGGTCATAAAGCATTTGTCATGCACTAAACAAAACAAAGTAAAGCATAACAAACAAAAATTTCATTGGTATCTAGTCCATCAATAGTACGTTGCTATGTTGAAGCAGTACACGACCGTTTTAAAGCTTTGTAAGTGAGTAGTGCTACATTAGATAATACACTCTCATTTCTACATGCCATAAGCAGATTAAACCTGAAATGACACTGATCATTATAATACGTGGGATGAATGTATCTTATTTTCAAATCATGAAGAACATGCAACAAAGAATAATATGAATGGCATCTTCCTTAGAACATGACACAAGCGACACATAACTTTATCTGCTTTTTCACTATATCTAAATCGGTGGCGGCCTATATCTGACACACCAAATCTAAGTTTTGAGAAAGCACTTTTAACATATCTATTCATAACAATTTCAGCATATGGTTCCACAACATTTGTTGCCTTAAATGCCATATATTCAGCAAACTGGTTACTGGTGTGTGCATATGACGATGCCAGGTTTGCCTCCTACAGTCGATGATTCTTTGTTTAAAGCATCTAATAAAGGCTGTAATATTTTCGACACCTTGGTTATCCCATACAAAAGCAAAACCATAAGAATATAGGCACTTTCGAACATTTGTGGCCCAAGTCTTCTTTCCATTAACGTCAAGATCATGTAACACTTTATACGCTTTAAATGGTAACTTGTAATTTTCCATCCTTGTCAATTTTAGCCAGTAACTGATGCATTAACGTGCAATGTTAAATTAATGGGATATCTGCCCAGTTCCCTAAATACCAAATCATCAGCAGGAGTACCCTGTTGATGTTCAAACGTTTTTAATTGCAAATAAATGCAGCTTTTCACTAACATTGCTGATATCGAATGTCCATATTTCAGCCCCAGATTACAGAATTGATTGAACTTGTGAATCAAGTAACTATATATATATATATATATATATTATATATATATATATATATATATATATATATATATATATAATGTTGAACAATTACGTAGTGGGGGAAAACAAGTGCAGGTTAACAATTCTTCCATCTTTATAATAATGACTTGGCA
>JAFLJL010011185.1:5000-12500 GCA_018398815.1 Conus ventricosus
AGGACAACGACTGCGGCCAGCGTGAAAAGAATTAAATGCGTTTGTTATGTCTGACCACGATGATGTTTATTTCCCCCTGGGTCGAATTTCAGGATATTGTTCATGTATTTTAAGCCAACGTTAATTTTCTTTGGGAAAAGTGTATAAATTGTTTCTTCATTGGGAGGAGGAAACCGTATAAGAAGTTCGTGTGTGATCACTATGTATAATGAGATGAAATTGGTCCCAGTATGGATCTGGAGTGGGGGGGGGAACGGAGATTTGAAGATTTGAAAAGTTTATTATCGTTTAGGAAATCATTCCCCGGAGAGGAGGGGAGAGGAAGAGTTATCGTATAGTGACCACCTTTCTGGTTGTTTGGAGAGACTGCGTGGCGCGCAATGGGTGTGAATGTTGAGCTGAGTGCGTGCATGCGTTTGTGCTCAGTGTGACGTGGTGACCCGACGTGACAAGTTGTTTTTGTTCTTTTTTTCTATACCCCCTGCAAGAAAAAAAATGATATTTCTATTTGCGAATGAAAAAGTTTTGTATAATTGCTTTGATGTGGATTATGTTTGAGTTTTTATTTTAGATTTGTTTTGTATGTGTGTTTTCGGGTGGTTTGAGCTTTCTTTTGGTTGCTCTACTTGTTAAGGCTGTTTTATTTTGGTAGGTTTTCCTTTTGACCCTTTCCACCCCTCAGGACGATAGCCTCACCTCCTCTTGCTCGTACCTGGCAGCAAGGGGGCAGGGCGTGGAGGAGTGCTATCCTTCCCCCTTGGAGTATTAGAATTTGTTTTTGTCCCCTTGGCCCAGACTGATAGCCTCAACCTCTTCTGCTCTGAATTAGCAAGGGGGGGGGGGGGGGGGGGGGGGCCTGGGCTTAGGGGTCGGTAGTCCCTCTCTCATTTAATATCTATTTCTTTCCTTTTCTATCGGTTCATTTGGAATTTTCCCCTTACACCTCTGTGTGTGAGATCAACTTCACCTCCGTCATTCAGCTAGTGTAGATGTTGGAGTTGATACCCCGTCGTCCCCACATAAACATCTTTTTCTTGATTTCTTTGGGGTTAGTTTCTTGTTTGTTTATTGCATTGTATTGTTAGTATTTTGTGTGCATTATTATTTGAATACTTCCCCGTCTCCAGCTTTGGAGACAGTTGCCATTAGGGTGCTGTCTGAGGGCCTCTTCGCTTTTTTCTGATTTCCCCTATCTATACCGGACTGTCTATTCTTTCATTTTCCTTTTCACCCCTTTTAAACAAATCTCCAAAACCTTCTCTTCACTATAGGCGCCTCTGTAGCTTCTTTTTCTTTGTCATCTTCTAGTTGGAATTTACGTTAGTGTACGTTTTCTCCCCATATTTTTATTTGTTTGTCGATTTCATGTGCTTGTTACTTTATATTCACTTATGTTTAAAGGATTCATTTGTTTTGTGTATCTCTTTATTTTGTTTTACCAAGAAACTAAGTAAGAAAGTAACAATACCATAAGAACAGTTAAAAGCATATACAATTATAAAGAAATTATTTCCGGAATTTTTTTTCTGTTTCTTTTCATTGGGAAAAAAGAGTTATTGTAATTGGATTTAATTTTTAGCTGTTTTTTTCCCTTTAGGAAAAATCTTGGTGAAAAATTCTTTTTGGAAAGATCACATTGTAATTCCTATTACGGTGGTTTTCTTTTGTAAGCTTTTGTTACTTTCCAGTTTATACTGGCATTTAAATTTTCACGTGCGCCAAAAAGTTGCTAGGATGTTCGCTATACGAGGGTCATGACGGAGCGCTGACTGAACACGGGAATCATAGCTGTTCGTGTAAAGCTCAGGGCTAACTGAAACCAGAGGAGAGGAAGGAGGCCCAAAAGCTAAAGAAATTTCAGGTCGACAAGCTGTCAGTGTTGAGAGGAATTCCAGAAGGAAGTAAACGAAAGGCTGAGAAAACACCCTCGCTCCAGTGATGCCACCCCCTCGACCAATGGAAGGGGAAAAATAGGAATAGCGTTTGTTTAGAATTACCGCCAATGGACATCGACAAACAAAGCAACATGGACACGCCGATTCTTTCAAACACTTGGGTCTTCTTCAGGCGGGAAAAAATAAATCACATTTACATGTGGGACAGTAACAAGCACAAAGAACGAAAAAGAAAAAAGAATGAAAAATGACTTATTTCTGTTGTTGTCCATGTGGTCGGTAGGCGGAAATGACATGGGGCCAGGGGGATTATGGGAGAGGGAAAGGAGGGGGGCGGGGGGGGGGGTTGTGTCGGGGGGGTGTGTGTGTGTGTGATAAGATAGGGTTGTGTGTCTAGTTTTTTGGGGGTGTGATATCTTTGTGGATGGTTGTGGTATTGGTGGATTGATAATAATGGGTAAGGGAAAAGAGGGGGCGGGGGGAACCTGAGGGAAAAAAATAAGGTGGGGGGGAGGGGGAATTTATAGGGGATGGATTAAAACCAAAATTTAAGATTAAATTTATAGTGGGTTGCTGTAACTACAGTATGAAGTGAGTGAAGGGGATGTGGTGTGGTGTTTGTATATGTGTGTGGTGTATGTGTGTGATTGGTAGGGGATATTGCCAACTGTGTGGAAGTGGTGGGTATGTGTGTTTTTGGTTATTGTTGGATATTGATGCCTTGGGGGTGTGTTAGTGTGCCAGTTTGGCAATGAGATGGGATTCTGAGTTGTGCGTTCAAAGCTGTCACTCTGTGTTTGCCAGAGTGCATAACTTTGACATGGTCGATGTTGTGTTGGTGTGGTTTGAAGGGGAGGGCGGACGGGTTTGGTCGGTGGTGGCGGTTCAGCCAGGTGTTCTGAGTGGTGGTTCAAAGTGTGTGTGCGTTTCCCCTATGTAGATCTTAGCACACTGCTGGCAGTGGTGGCAAAATAATGTTGCCGGCCTCTGACTGAGAATGTGCGTTTGACTGTGAATGAGTCTTTGGGGCCCTGTAGATGGTGTCTGGTTTGTGTGAGGGGGCAGATTTTGCAGTTGGGTTTAGAGCAGGCGTGTGTATGGTGGGTAGCTGTGGTTTTTCTGTAAAACTGGACCGCACGAGGGAGGTCTTGAGGTTTTATGTCACGTTTGAATGTTATCTGGGTTTGGTATGGAGGGGGTTTGTGGTTATGTACAATGGGCCAATTGGATTGAGGATCCTACAGATGGGGAGGTGTTGCAGGTGGTAGAGGAGGGTAGGCTGGGGTCTGTCTGTCTTGGTTGGATGCTGGGTTTCCAGAGCTGATGTTATGGATTACAGCTTTGGTGCGGTGGAGTGCTGCATGATGATGGAACTGGGGTATCCGCGGTTGTGTGAACAATTTGTGACATTTTGGCTGCTTGCATAGTGAAGTTCTCTCATCGCCCCACTGGCAGAGTATGCGAAGACGGAGAAATTTGTGAGTATGGGAGCTGTCTTTTGTGGTAGGGGTTGTGGGAGGTTGAGTAGTCTAGGTATTCATGTGCGTCTGGTGAGTTGGAGAAATGGAGGTTTTGAGTAGGCCTCTTCAAGGGAGATGGTGATGTTCTAGGGAAAGTTGAACAGAACTGCGGAAATGTGGAGGTAGTCGGATAGATGGGATGGAAGGTCTGGGCAAATTTGAAGGAAGTTGAGGAGGTCTGGTTTTGGAATAGATGTGGCTCCCAGTCCATCATCGATATCCCTTTTGTTACAGTTCAGGTGTGGGGCCTGTGTTTGTGTTGAGTAGGCGGTGTTCCAAGTGTCCCATGAAGAGGCAGGACATAGGCTGGTCCCATTTGGTACCATTGGCAACACACTAATTTGTGAAAATGTGTGGTTGTTGAATTGAAACTGTTTCTGGGTGGTGGACTAATAAGCGAGTCTGACAGTGTGGTAGGTGGGGTTCGGTGGTTGTTGTTGCGTTGGGGGCCCCGTTTTTTTGTCAAAGGAAAAATGTGCGGGCCTTAGTCCATCTGTGTGGGGGCATGGAGGTGTAGTGTGACACCACGTCAAGTGTGGAAGCAGGAGGCTGGTGTTGAAAAGTGGGTTCTGTGTTGTGCGAGTAATCATGTTGAGTGTGTGGGTGGTTCTTTGAGGTAGTGGAGGCTTTGTACTGTGGTTGAAGGAAGTAAAAGTCTAAGGTATTGCGAAATGTGTTCAGTGGGGCAGCTGTCATGCTGAAACAATGTGTCTGCCAGGGTGTTCATTTTGTGTATTTTGGGGAGTAGGTGAAGGTGGACTGTGTTGGTGTCTGTCATAATGAGGAGTTTGGCTTGTAGTGGGTTAGATTGTTGAGTCTGATTTCTTCTTTGATTGAGTTAGCAATGAGTTCTGGTGTTGAGGGAGGGTGATGTTGTGAGGGGTGTTGTAGAAAATTTGTGTTGGACAGTTGTTTTTGTGAGACTGCTTGTATAGTGGTTTGTCCCAAAACTACAACTGCACCACCCTTGTCTGCTGGTTTGATGACAATGTCTGTCGTTCTCTTATTGATTTGAGGGCTTTTTGTTGGTTTTGTGAAAAGGTTGCAGCAAACAAACGTAGGATCCTCAAATCAATTGACACATTGTACATAACCACAAACCTGCCTTCCATACAAACCATGATAACATTCAAACGTGCCCCACCCCTCTCTCTTGCGTCCAGTTTGAACAGAACCACCAGCCTACACCACCAGGTACTCACCCCTGCTCTAAACCCAACTGCAAACTTCTGTCCCCCTCACCAAACCAGACATATCTTACAGGGCCCAAGAACTTCCTTCACGACCCCCAAACGCACTTATCATGTCAGAGCCGCCAACTTAATATATGCAATCCCACTGCCCCTGTGTGGCAAGATCTATAATACGGGCGAAACGGTCACGCACACTTGAAACCGCTTCTCTGAACACCTGCCTGATATCGCTCCACGACCAAAACCCGTTCGCCCTACACTTCAAACACCCCATCAAATCGACCTGTCAAAGTTTATGCACTCTGGCAGTCACAGGAGTGACAGCTTTTGAACACACAACTCAGAATCCATCTCATTGCCAAATGCACACTACCCCCAAGGCATCAATATCCTACAATAACAAACACACCATACCCACCACTTCCGCATCAGTGGCAATATCCCCTACCACACACACACATACACACCACAACATGCATCACACCACCACATCCCCTTCACTCACTTCATAAATAGTTACAGCAACCCTCCATCTTTATTTAATCTTAAGTTTTTTGTTTATCCTTCCCTTAATCCCCCTTCCCCCCACCTTTTTTTTTTCCTCAGTTCCCCCCCCCCCCCCGCCCTTACTTTCCCTTACCATTATTATCAATCCCCCATTACCACAACCATCACAAAGATATCACACCATCCCAATAAACTAGACACACAACCTATCATATCACACACACACACACCTCCCCCTACGCAAACCCCCCCCCCCCCCCCCCCCCCCCCCCCCCCCCCCTCCGTTTCCTCTCCCATAATCCCTGGCCCCAATGTTCATTTCGCTACGACCACATGGACAAAAGGATGAGTCATTTTTCATTCTTTTTTTCGTTTTTTCGTTCTTTGTTTGTACTGTCCCACATGTTAAATGTGATTTTTTTTTTGCCTGAGAAGACCAAGTGGTTGTAAATGCATCGTTGTCTTGTCATGTGCTTTGTTTGTACAATTGTCATTGTCGGTAAGTTCTAAACAAACTCTATTCCTAATTTTGCTTTCGTTCGCCGCATCAGTCCACTCCATTTTGAAATTTCAATGGAAGGAACTTAACACCCTTCAGGAAGGTCACAGAAAAGTAGTTGTCTTCTAACCCCCGGCCACCAATCCAGGATTGGTTTTGATGAAAACGTCGTGGATGATACAAGACTCCTCGAGGGAAAGAGGGACATGCCATGGGCATTATGCTCAGCTCTACCTATTGACCAGAAGACCAATTACAGAAAGCTTGCAGCAAACTGCACGCAAAATGAGAGTCATGGAATAACTCTTGGTGGCAGCATGTGGAATGCACACAGATCTATGCTGATCAGGGATATGTCCAGGAGCCTTCTATGAATCGGGTTGAGCAATACATGGTCCAAGCTACCATATGCAGGCACCATGCGTTCTTCTGATGGCAGAAGACTGTCGAGAGGGCATGCTATACTACACCGATGGACTGAACATTATGGTTACCTAGTTCTGGGAGAGAGGACTGTGGAAGCAAAAGTCATTGACAAACATTTCCTCAGGAAGAGGTAATGATAGGACCTGGACAACGCCCCCACACATGAAGAAAGCAGGCAAACAAATAAGGAGATGAGTATCACAAAGCACCAGGCACCGAATGTATCCAGCAGAGGTTTATAAAGCATGGTGGAGAACCCTCATCAGAAGCTTGTGGAGCTATTCACATCGTGCTGAATGAAGGGGTTGTGCCACAGGACATGCGGGCCGGATGCAGGATGGTCTCCATCTATAAGAATAAGGGCTTCAAATCAGACTCTCCAATACAGAGGTGTCACAATGCTCTCCATTGCCGCAAGATCCTGCCCAAGTTCTTCTGGACAGGCTCATCCCAGCCATCACTGAGGTAAACCTCCGGAGAGCCAGTATGGCTTCAGAGTGCAAATTGAGGAAAAGTGACTGATCTTCGTGTGAGGGCAGATCCCAGAGAAGTGCAGATTAATCATAATCATGAACCTATAGGCAGCATTTATAGCACCTCACAAAAGCCTCAAACACAGTCAGCAGTGGTTGGCATATGGAAGAAATAATGACAATATACTGGGATGCACCCCCCCCCCCCCCCCCCCCCCCCCCAAGTTCCTTGCAATCTACAACAACTCCAAGACGGACAGATGGGTCAATCAGTTGCAATGGTGGATTTCTGAAGCATTCCAATCAGCAATGGAGTAAAGCAGGCTGCGTATCATGCCCCTACAATCTTCACGATGGCTTCAGCATGTTGTAAGAGAAGACACAGGAAGATTTAGATGAGGGGATTCTATCAGAGTTAGGACCGACAGCAGCATTTTTCAATTTACAAAGGCTTATGAAGATGCTATCTCGACCTGCTCTTTGCAGATGAGGTGCGCCTCCTGGCCCCACAGGAGAAAGTTCTGCAGGTCATCGTAAGACCCATTTTAAACAAGCAGCCAAGCATTTCGTGGTCTGACTATATGTCTGAAGAAAACTGAAGGTCCTCACCAAAAAGTACCAGGACGCGTACCACTGTCTGACATAAGCATGATGGCCGCAAGGGACCTAAATTGAAAACACCAAGCTGCTCTGTAAATTGCTGGAATGGTGCCTCGGTTACTTATCCTTGGAATTTCTTAGTTTGTTGTAATTTAGTCCTTGTGGATTCATTCCAGAACTGGCCCCTCAACTCTTGTGTCTTAAGAGGTTTTTTTTTATATTTTCTTTACTTTTCACATGAAAAATGTAAGCTTGTTTGGCTCTTTCATGATTTTCTTTTGCTTTCTTAGGTGGGCCACCTTTGGATGGGTTTTTTGTAATAACTCAACAAATAATACTACGGTATTGCACACCAGCCTTTCTGGGATGCATCTTCTTAAAACCGAT
>JAFLJL010011185.1:17500-28639 GCA_018398815.1 Conus ventricosus
ATATATAACAAACGAATAAATTTCCAAGGATTAGTTACCGCACTCCATTCCAGCAACTTGACAGAGCACTTGGTGTTGCAAAGACTGCAAGAAATAAGGAATTTAAAACAAAAGCTTGCTCGTATTCCTTAGATTGAAGAATTAGGAGATACCAATCATATCTGCATTGGTAGATGGAAAAAAAAAATTATTTTTTTCTCGGCCCTAACTAACCGTATGTGCTTGATGGTGAATGGGGGAAACAAAACAGCTTCTCAAAATGATGCCTTCCAGCAAGCTTTATATTCACCAAGGGGGAATATATATATATATATATATATATTAATGAACAATAAAAAGTGTCCATAAAAGAATCTGAAGGTGCACAAACCCCTTGGAGCAACAACTGTTAATTTTTTTTAATGAATGTTTCTAAAATCAACAAGCTTGTTTCAAGCCTTGCTATCTTCAGGATGTCTTTGGGGCACGCCAACGATCTTTTATGGCGTGCGGGACTTGATTTCAACTCTGTGGTGCCAGGGCAGATCTCCTTGCTGCACATTCGGCCTAAGAATCGACTCCTCACTTTGACACTGTGGTTCCTGGACAAAATCCTAAATGGAGAAAATCAGTCGTTAAGGCATCTAACTAAAAACATAACATTATATCAAACCCACAAACGTACACTAAAAAACATGATAGCACATACCGATAAATTTGTGCGCAACATGAGATGGAAGGTCGTTCTTCTTCCAAACCCCAATGCAAAGATGAGACAAAAATACATATGAATCAAATCATGGCGATCCACCACTGACAATAGATGAAATGAAACCATTTTGAAGAACAAAATGAAGGGACTGAGAGCCAAATATTAAATTTAAAAATCACATAACATCTTTCCAACATCACTAGCAAATGATATAAAAACAAATCCAAAATGCTCAACGATATCGTAAAGGCTGACAAAACTAGCATTTTTACAAAATGGAACCAAATGAATACTCTGCAACTCTTAAACAGAACAACCAAATACCTACAAGAAAGCTGACAATACTACTCACAGCAACAACCGCATAAAAAAAGCAAAAGAACTTGCACACCGCATTGAGATTAAGCGACAGGGTAAAGGCTAACAGCAACAAAAGAGCCTTCATAACACTTACAGATCTCAAGCCTAACTTCCAAAACAACCCCACATGTAGACCGAATTAAACCCATCTAAATCCGAACTGGCAAAATAAGCAAGAGTCATTTGGAAAAGGCTAAGAAAGATGTAAAATCAAACACCGAATACAACCTTTGAAAAAATGCTATGATTTCCATACAAAGGTTTTAAGAAACGCAACAAACCCGAGAAATACAACAGTTCATTACATTCACATAGTAAGACCTTCTATCGCATCCATAATGAAGAGCTACTCAACCAAGCTTTGAAATTTGCCAACAAATGCACAAATATAACAGAGTCCGAATGGTGATTATTTACCACACCAAAAAACCCTACTCCATAGCATAAATGAAACTTTTTTTTTTGATAAAAAAAAAACGAGCAAAAAACTCCCATTTGATGAAACCATGGATCGTATGATGGTGCCGAAACTTGTGAACTAGTCGGACCTATTCATGCTAATCCAACAGCCAAAAACACCTCGAAAACAGGTTCATTTTTACCTAGATAACGTCCTCGCTGCATTAAACAATAATCTAAGAACCAATGAAAACAAGAAAAAAGAATGAATGTAAAACCTTGAAAAACCCCCACAACTTTAAAAATCACAATAGAAACAAACAAAAAGTAGTGAATTACCTAACATTAGGGTGGCATAGACCTCATGACCATGGTGAACAAACCATACAAAAAACCCAGTGACACACCAATTAACGTAAATATCAAATGCAAACCACCCCATTTTTGTAAATTCGATAGAAGATTTTCCAAGTAGAGGTCAAGAAATTTCATAGATTCACCAATAATGATTACCACGCTGAACTTAGTCTAAGTGTAATGGAGATTTAACACGATTCCGAGTTCCCCACGGTTCCCAATGATGCTCCTTGGGAAAACTTGAGTGAAATTTATTATGAGTAACTGTCTCAAAGAAAAAGACAATATTCACATTCTTAGTGACGATGTGAAAGGAACACCTAAAAATTCATATCCAAATCACCTTAAAATCTATCTGAATGGTTCATTATGGACACAGCTGACAGCGTTCAGTTTTCGTTATCCAAGTCGAATAAAGGAAAACATTTTCACCTCGGAAAGGGATTTTCAATATCTCTGCAGAACTGTATGCTATACTGATGGCTTGATTTTGTGTATAAAGTACCCAATAACCTTTTTTAAGTATGTGCTGTTTTGTTTTGATTCAAATCCTGTTTTGCAAGCACTGCAAACTTGGGATTGTAAGGCCAGAAAATTTATTAAAGAAATAAGTACCTGATACACTGTATTAGTCTCAGTGGATAATTGTAGACATTCTGTTGATTCCTTCACATTGTGTCCAGAGGGAAGAAATAGCAGATAATCGAGCTAAACGTGTAACACAAAACTGGTTTCAGGAATGTGTGCAAAATTTCCATTACATCCTTCCAAGTGTGAATACTATTCAAACGCTGAAACACTACTGTACAAATCCTATTTCTGCGAAAAAGCTACACACTGCCTAGCTGCTCACGCCATCTTGCTTAGATTATCACAAAATTAAGGCTAACACATGGAAGACCAAATTTCTCCTGAAGTTGTGTGTGTCTGTGGAAAATTCATCTCTTCAGTGCACACCTACTATTATATTGCCAGTTTAAACTAAAAGTATACGGCGGAAAGGATTCAATCTTGACAATTATAAAATGAAGTCAAGTTTTGTCTGACTCATACATAATTGAGTTTTGCCGCCACTTAAGCCATTTCTGATGTAGCTAACTATTATGAAGGTCCTTAACTGATATGCAGATTTCTTTTTCATAATGTAATGCAGAAGTAGGTTGAAATGACTTAAGTGGGTTTTTTTGTTGTTGTTTTTTGTCCCCCCCTCCCCCTTCCTTCCATTTACTTTCCCGTCTAATATCATCTGCCGATGAAAGACGTAAAATTAAAACCACAACCAACCAACCAACCACCATCCATACTAGAAACAATACCCTATGGATATAAACAAAGAGACTATCCAACCTGTCATGCAAAGAAAACGCATTCAACTATGCAGCAACAGAATTATATCAAGCAGCATGGCAAAAAAGTGGTCACAATTACAGACTCAATACAGTCCAGACAATAACACGAACAGAAATAAGAAAACTAGGAAAAGAAAGATCATATGGTACAACCCCCCCATACATTGGACAAGTAAAAACAAATGTAGGGAAAGATACTTCAAATCGTGGAAACATCATTTCCAAAAGAACACAAACGGTCCAAAAATTCAACAAAAACCCATCAATACTCATAGTATGCCTAACTCTCAAAACATAATTGATTCATCTAACAAAATGAAAAGCAACATAAAAGACAAGAGTGCTGGAGGACATCTTGCAACAGCACCGAAAAGAACAGTGCCCCCAACAACAACTGTCTTCCACAGCAACAGTGTAATACGCAAGCTACGGTAACTTCGAAAATGAAAAAGAAACATATATAGGATTACTGAAAAACACTTCAAAACCAGATACGCAAATCACAAAACATATTCAAAAAGAAAAAATACAAAAATCAAACAGAGTTGAGCAAATACATTTGGAGACTCAAAATAAAATCTAGACTACATACAACATATCATGGAAATCAAAAAAAAGAGCGACACCATACCAAAAAAATTTATTAAACAGAATATATATATAAATATATATATTATTAGAATAATCAAAAATATAAATATAATGCTGAACAATGAAGTATTGGGGGAAAACCAAGTGCAGGTTAACAATTCTTCAATCGTTAAGTAAAGACTTGCAAAGATTTTGAACTTTAAAAAAAAAAATTAAGATGAAGAAAATGGGGGGAATATATTATAAATATGAGAAGCCCCTTCACTAGCTGCATGAGGGAACCATATATATATATATATATAATATATATATATATAATAACTATAATATATATATATATAATAAATATAATAATTATAATATATATATATAATATTATATATATATTATATATATATAGAATATATATATATATATAATAATATATGACAAAAAGACAAAAAGACAAAAGATATTTGTGAAGGCTGATAAAACTAGTAATAACTTACAAAAAGAACCAAAGGAAAACTCCCACCTCCTTGACAAACATTTCAGAAAACTACAAAAAGCCGTATACATGCATATCCGCCTAAAGAAAAAGAACTTGCACATATGCGAGGAGGGGAGTGGTGACTAATGACAGGTAAAAGCGACAGCACCAAAAGAAAGCTTTATAACACTCAAAGACCACAAACCTAACTTCCACAACACCCAACATTAGGCTAAAAATCCATCTAAAATCCGAATTAGGGCAAAATAAGTAAGACAATTCAAGAAAAAAAAACAATAAAGAACGTACAATCAAACTCAGAATACAACCTTTGAAGAACACATACCGAAGTATAACCAAGGGTACCCAAAACTAAACAAACCAAGCAATACATATTCATTACATTCGACATAGAAACTTCTACCCATCCATAGATGAGGAAACTACTCACCATAGCTCTGAATTTGCTAATAACCACAGACATTAACAGGTCAGAAATGGAAATCATCCGCCACACCATGAAACCTACTGTACAGCAAAAATGTAACTTGATCCAGGACAAACGAAGAAACTCAACATCTGACGTAACGCATGGATCATATAAGTGCAGAAACATGTAAACTGGTCGGACTATTCATGCTATCCAACATCAAGAAACAATTCGGAAAACAAGTTGACTATACATCGACTACGGCCTTGCTGCCTAACCAACAATCCAAGATCCATCGAAAACAAGAAAAAAGAACTATGCACCTCTTCCACAAACCACCAACTTAAAATCACCATTGAAAGCAAACAAAAAGGTAGGAATGCTACTTAGACAAAACACGTTGACTAAACACCCACATATATACACCCTACAAGAAAACCTAATGACCCACCATCTCTGTAACCATCAAGAGGTAACCATCCACCATCTGTACTAAAGACCATACCCAACGAATAAACAAGAGACTATCAAATCTGTCCATGCAATGAAAGCGTATTCAACAACGCAGCAGTAGAATACAAGGAAGCACTGCAAAAAATGTGGTACAATATAAACTACACTACAACCCAGATAACAACACAAATAAAGTAAGAAAACAGAAAATAAAAATCATATGGCCAACCTCCATATAAGAGCGGAAACTCAAAACAAACATAGGAAAGAATTCTTTAAAATCTAACAACTTCATTTCCCAAAAGAACACAACAGTCAAAATATTCAACAAAAACACCGTTAAACTATCATATTCATGGTATGCCCAACCACAAAAACCTTAATTGATTGCATCCAACAAAACGAAAATCAACACAGCAAAGAAGGTGAAGAAAGGAAATCTGCAATGGCATCAAAAAAGACAGTGCCCCCTAAGCACAAATGCTTATAAGAATATCCGTGACCAAGCCACTGTGACAAGATCGGAGGAAAAAAAAAAAAATAAAAGAAACATACATAGGGAGTACTGCAAACCTCACTTCAAAACCAGATATGCAAACCACAAACATCATTCATAAAGAAAAATACAAAAACCAAACAGAATTGAGCAAATATCAAAATTTTTTTTTGAAACATAAAGACGCAAAAATAAACTACAATATATCCAGCCCAGGAAAATCATAAAAGGTCTAATCACCATAACCAGCAACATTTCAAAAAGATGAGCAACCTATGTTTAACTGAAAAAATGGCCTGATGCTATGTAAACCACACATATCAACTTACACACTAAAACAGAAAGAGGTAAACAAACTGCAGGCCACAAATGGAAATCGTTGTTAGTGAACACACCCCAAACAACAACCTGAAAACCTTTAAACAAAATTGTAAACAAAAACACGTGCAACCAACCCACCCGTGAAAACAGCAGCAATCGGGCCCCACACGCTATATAACACCGGTGCAACCCAAATATCAATCCTGAAGATAGCCCCCAGCTTGCAACAATTTATAGAGTATTTTAATAGTCCTTTTTAATACTTATTTTAACAAATGTTGCTCCCAAAGGGGTTAGCGCTTTTTAGATCGTTTTTAAGGCTGTGCAACTAATATTGATATATATAATATATATATATATATATAATATATTATATTAAATATATAATATATATATATATATATATATATATATATATATATAATATATGTGCCAAAAAGACAAAATGACAAAAAGATATTTGTGCAGGGCTGATTAAAACTTGTAATTACTGACGACAAAGAGGAACAAAGGAATACCCCAACTCCTTGACAAAAACATCAGAAAAACTACTAAAAGCGTATACATGACAGTATTCCGCACTAAAGAAAAAGAACTTGCACAACGCAATAGACGCAATGAGACAGGGTCGAAGCGACCGCAAACGAAAAGAAGCTTTATAACACTCAAAGACCACCAACCGATAACTTCCACAACAACCCAACATGGTAGGCTAATAAATCCATCTAAATCCGAATTAAGCAAAATAAGTATTACAATTCTAGAAAAAAATACAAAAGAACGTCAATCATAACTCTGATACAACCTTTGGAAGAACACATACGAAGTTATCCAATGGATCAAAAAACAAAACAAACAAAAAGCAATAACAGTATTCATTACATTCGTCATAGTAGACTTTCTACCCATCCATAGATGAGGAACGAACTCACCAAAGCTCTGAAATTTGCTAATAACCCACACAGACATAACAGGGTCAGAAATGGAAATCATCCTCCACACCATGAAACGCTACTTACAGCAAAAATGTAACTTGGATCAAGAAAACGAATAGAAACTCACATCTGACGTAACCATGGGATCATAGATGGTGCAGAAACATGTGAACTGGTCGGACTATTCAGGCCATCCAACATCAAGAAACTTTTCGGAAAACAAGTTGACTATACAGAGACGACGGCCTTGCTGCACTAACCAACAATCAGAAGATCCATCGAAACAAGAAAAAAAGAACTAATGAACAACATCTTCAAAACTCACAACAACTTAAAAATATCACCATTGAAGCAAACAAAAAGTAGTGAACTACTTAGACTAAACACTTGACCTAAACAACCACATATATAAACCTAACAGAAACCTAATGACCCCCCTATCTATGTAAACATCAAAGTAACATCCACCATCTGTACTAAAGAACCATACCAACTGAATAAACAAGAGACTATCAAATCTTCATGCATAAAGCGTATTCAACACGCAGCAGAAGAATACCAAGAAGCACAGCAAAAATGTGGGGTACAATTAATAAACTACCATACAACCCAATAACAACTCTAATACAGTAAGAAAACGAAAAGAAAAAACATATGGTCCCAACCCTCCATACGCTGGAAACTCAACAACAACATAGGTAAAGAATCTTTAAAATCTTAACAACTTCATTCCCAAACGAACACAAATTGGTCCAAAAATATTCAACAAAAACACCGTTAAACTATCATTTTCATGTATGCCCCAACCCCAAAAACCTAATTGATGCATCCAACAAACGAAAATCAACACAAGCATAGAAGGGTTGAAGAAAGAAATCTTGCAATTGCATCAAAAAAGAGCAGTGCCCCCCTAAGCAACAAATGCTTTTATAAAATATATCGTGTACCAAGCCACTGTGACATCAAGAAAATGGAAAAGAAACATACATAGGGATTACTGAAAACCACTTCAAACAATTAACCAGATATCAAACCACAAACAGTCAATTAATAAAGAAAAATACAAAAACCAAACAGAATTGAGCAAATACATTTGGAAATTAAAGACGCAAAAATAAACAACAATCTATCCTGGAAAATCATAAAAAGGGCAATCCACCATACAGCAACCATATCAAAAAAGGGATGCAACCTATGTTTTAACGAAAATGGCTGATGCTTAGTAAACCACACCTTAGCAACTTTAAACACTAAAACAGAACTAGTTAAACAACTTGCAGCAACGAAATGGAAATCGTTGTTAGTGAACACAAACCCCAAACACAACCTGAAAACCTTTAAAACAAAATTGTAAAAAAGAACACGTGCAACCACCCACACGTGAAAACAGCAGCATCGGGCCCCACACGCTAATACACACCGGCGGTGGCAAACCCCAAATAAGCATCCTGGAAGATAGGCCCCCAGCGTGAAACAAATTTATAGAGTATTTTAAATATTCCTTTTTTAATACTTATTTTAAGAACAAATGTTGCTCCCCTAAGGGGATGAGCGCTTTAGAATCGTTTAGGCTTGTGCCAACTACGATGATATATATATATATATAAGATATATATATAGATAAATATATATATATATATATATAAAGAATATATATATAATACATGGAAAAAAGTTAAGCAACCCTCACATTTATCGCTAAGGACGAGATATAATCATTTAAATGAAAGCAAACACTCAATAAAATCAAAATGGTCTTTATTCCATGAAAGTATGACACTTCCCATTACCGAAACAATAGAAATATGGTTCCATGTTTGACAATTCAACTGCAAACTGGTGAACAAAGATGTGCACCATTTTTGAACAAACCATGGCATGGTTAAGTTTGAAAATAACAATTCATCCAGTTGATGCCGAATTAATTTTGGTAAGGAAAACAACAATGAAAGTGTCCAATAGCATAACAGCATAACAAAAATCAATACCGGTGTATCCTCCCTGTAACATTGATGAGTGCCAGAATCCTCGTCCCTCCCTCCAGTGAGTTCCCGTCCTGAACTGCTGAAAGGTGAACTCTGCCACTTCCGATGCAATGCTGCTTCCAGTTCCTGAGATATTGCAGAGGAGGGATCCAGTTTTCTGTATTCGACGGCCAAGCAAGGCCCATAGATGCGCCAGCGGATGAGGTCCGGAACTCATGGCAGCCATGTAAAAGTGTCAACCTCCCTCTGCTGGAGGTAAGCAGTGACTGCTCTTTGAAACGATGAGGCCGGGCATTGTCATCCATGAACACAGGTCTTTGTTGATAGTTGGTGGTTCGTCAAAATGAGGCACAACAGCTGGCCTGCAGTACTCCCGGATGTAGCGATCTCCTGTCATGTTGCCACGAATGGTCACCAGGTCCATCTTGCAGTCGTGATGAATGCCTCCCAACACCATGATGGAGCCTCCCACCGAAAGGTAACAGTTGTTTTGATGTTTCCTTGCAGCATAGGCTGTTTGGGATGCATCCATACTCTCGCTCTGCCATCTGTACATGCAGTAAGAAGGCGGCTTTCAACAAGAGCCCAGTGGATCTTCCTCAGTGCCCTATAGGTTCCAGTGCTGTCGTGGCAAGACACCAGTCAACCGAAATCTCGTATGATTGTTCTGTAAGGTGTGGACGCTTGATGACTCTTTCTTGGCCCTCAGTCCTATAGCTTGCAAGCGATTTCTAACGGTTTCTCTGTGGACAGAGGTCGATTTGGCAGCCACTGCCGTTCAGTGTGGTTGAGTTGCCCGAAACGCTGTTGCCGTACCAGTCGGTGGAGCGCCCTGTCTTCACGCTGGGTAGTGACACATGGTCTGCCTGATCGTGGCCGGTCATTCACTGTGTTCGTTTCAGCATGTTTTCTATCAATCGGCTGATTACTGACGTTTGGTATCCCAGTTGACGTCCAATAGCTTTGCTGGTCATACCAGTAGAATGCATGCCAATAATTTGCCAACGTTGTCCTTCTGACATTCTTCTTCGTTCCATCTTGTTGGGACAGTGACTGTGCAGTGAGAAACTTACTCAAAAACGCACGTTTCTGTGGACTGAGCAAACTTCATTTTTGCGAGTGCACGGATGGTGTGATGCTCGTGCACGCCACAATGCAGCCAGAGACTCACTGTCACACTTGGCTGGTTTTATCATCTCTATGGAATACCCGTCTTGTCAGAATTACTAATTTGTGCCATGTTAATACTCACAGTTACCTGGGACGGTATGTTTCATTTAGGGTTGCTTTAACTTTTTTCCATATAAATATATATTATATATATATATATATATATATATATATATATATATTAATATATATATATCATAACACAAGAAAAACAAACAACAACACTTTTCCGGACTGCAAATATTTCGGCGATTGCCTTTAAACGATGCTTATTGACAGTGACGCATTGCAGAGATCATCATCAGTATAATGACGTTTTTTCTATGAACCCTACAATGACGTCAAGCTCACAATGATAACCACGTTCGCAAATTTTCAATTTCTTTCTAAGACGGCTGGGAGGAGTGGAGGGGGGGGGGGGGGGGGGGGGGGGGGGGGGATGCAATTGCACAACTAGTTCGGTGAGGCAGTTTATGCATGTAGGTGCGTCTGCCATTGTGTATTTTCTTTTTGCTGTGTGCATGAATATTGTATGAATAAGTCCTGTTGTGTCCGCTGTGGGCGAGGACAAAGTTTTTGCTAAATATTTACAACGAGGTAAGGTATTGGTCTGGAGGGAGAAGATCTGTTGGCCTATGTGGATAAATGCATTGCTCAAGATATGGAAAGAGAGAAAGAATCAAAATGAAAAGAATGCAAAGAAGAAGAGATAACTAAAAGAGAACATGACGAATGCAAGAAGAAACCAAAAGAGAGCAGATACAAATACAAGAGCAAGAGGAAAATAAAAGAATACAAGAGGAAACTAAAAGAATACAAGAGGAAACAAAAAGAATGCAAAGATAGAGGAAACTAAAAGAATACAGTTTCAAGTCCTTCTCAGCAGAGTGCAGTCTCAGGACAGGACAGTGAGAGTCAGGGTTTGGGTTTTCCCAGGTGTAACGCCCCTCGCCCAACGTTTCCTAAGTTTGCCCCCTTTTAAAGAAAGAACTGATGATATAGACAGTTACTTGTTTCGTTTTGAAACCCATGCTCGTTCCTTGGGATGGTCTGAGAGTTTGTGGTAACATACCTGTCTGCATTGCTTGAGGGTTCCGCTTTAACCATCACATCTTGCTGAAATAATGTTTTTA
>JAFLJL010011187.1:0-31159 GCA_018398815.1 Conus ventricosus
TGGAAGATTGATTTGTCTCCGGTGAGGAGAGATACATGTGTGCAGATTTATTTGTCTCTCAGTGTGGAGAGAGATACAGAGGTAAAATCTGTTTACAAGTGGATGATGTGATTTAGTAAATTGTTTTCCCTGAAGGAGAGGGGGAGAAGAAAAAACATTCGGTAGTGCGCCTTTTGGTTGTTGGAAAGATTGCGTGTGCGTATGGAGTAAATGCTGTCATGAATGCGGGTATGCAAGATGACAGTGTGACAGTGGTGACCCCGACTCCAGTTTCACCGGCGTAGCTGCCGTTTGTTTCCCGGAAGAAAAAAAAAAAGAGATTTCTATTTGTGCCTCAAGGGTTTGAGGGAAAAAAAAAAAAAGGATTTTATTTGTGCCCTCAAGGGTTTGAGGAAGAAAAAAAAAGGATTTCTATTTGTCCCCTCAAGGGTTTGAGGGAAGAAAAAAAAAAGAAATTGTGATTATTGATTGTGTATAATATTTGCATTTGTTGTTGTTTTTTGCTATTTCTATATGTGTTTTGGGTGGTTGACATTTCTTTTGGTTGCTCTACTCCGTTAAGGGTTTTTTTTTTTGGTAGGATTTCTTTTTGACCCTTCCCCACCTCAGGACCGATAGCCTCAACCTCCTCTTGCTCGAACCTGGCAGCAAGGGGGCAGGGCGTTGAGGAGTCGTTTTCCTTCCCCTAGAGGATTAGAATTTTTGTCCCCTTTCCCAGGACTGATAGCCCCAACCTCTTCCTGCGTTTAGCAGGGGGACATGGCGTTGGGGAGTCAATAGTCTTTCCCTTCTCATAAATATCTATTTCTTTCGCTTTCCTATTGTTTCAGTTTGATTTTTCCCCTTGCCCCTCAGAGTGTGGGATCAACTTCTCCTCCGTCACGCTAATAGTGTAGGTGGTGGAGTTGATTACCGCTCTGCCCAAATAAACATCTTTATCTTTTGATCATTTTTTTTTCTGGGTGTGGTGCGAGATTTTCTTTGAGTTTGATGTGAATGTGCATTTATTAATTGATTGTTTATTATTTTGCATTATTGCTGTAGTGTTGTGTATATTGTGAGTGATTTGTTTTTTCCCGTCTCCAGTTTCACGGGGACAGTGACCACTAGGGTGCTGTCTGTGGGCTTCTTTTCTTTTTTGATTTCTGCTACTATTCCGGTCCTGGTTCCTTTCATTTCCTTTCACCCCCTTTTTCAACCTCTTTCAAAACTTCTTAAACCTTCTCCTCAAGTCTTTTTTTTACTTTTCAACATTTTAGTGTTTCGCTATTTGATACATACTCCCTTTAATTTTTGAACCATTTTTTTTAAAAATTATATTCATTTTATATAAGTGGTGAAGTGTATGAGATTTATTTGCACGACACAAAACGGACAAGAAATTTTCGGCAAAACTTCCTCAGCGAACTTAAAAGAATATGTACAGAACATTAAATGTCAATTACTCCCTTGTGAAGTCAAAGTGGTGAGTGATTAAACTTCAGTGGAAGAGAGGGTGAGTTAAATTGAAGAATTGCACATATTTGGAAAGATACAGTCAGTGTTAAGAGCCTTTAGTAAGGTTTTTTTTAAGGAAATGGAGATGATTTGATGGGATATTGGGTGTGAAAAAAGATGGTATACGCAGAGTAGATGCAAGGATTTAGAGAGTGTTGAGATGGAGAGTGATGAGGGGATAGAGAGTTGGAGGGAGGGTTGATGGTAGTAGTGGGTTGTGAGAAATGAATGAATGAACAGAGCAAGCAATAAATAGACATTACTCGAAAAAGCTATTAAATGACAAGGGGGTGGAGGGGGAAAAGAGAGGAGAAGAGAAAGAATGGAAGTAGAGAGAGTGGAGATGAGAGAGAGAAGAGGAGGGGAAGGAGAGTGAGTGGAGGGGGAGGGTGTGATGGTATGTAGTGGGTGTGTTGCATATGAATGAAATGAACAAGAGAAAGCACAAAAAATAAGATACAATAAACTCGAAAAAAAACATTTTAATTGACAAGGGGGGGGGGGGGGGGGGAGAAGGAGGTCAGCCGCCTAAAGCATCCGACCCAAGTCTGACCCAAGGGTAGGTTGCCTACCCAAGCACCCAAAGGGGTGAGAGGGAAAACGGGAGGAACCCCCGAGAAAAACCCACTAGCCAGACGCAGTAAGAGCTGCAAGGCTCCACCCCACACCACACAACACAAAAAAAAAAAAAAAAAAAAAAAAAAAAAAAAAAAAAAAAAAAAAAAAAAAAAAAAAAAACCTTGCCCGCGGGCAAAACCACACACACAACACACAACCCCACAACCCCAAAACACACACACACACATACAAGTGCGCGCGCCGCATGAACAAAAACACGTACGCACTCATATAACGCCAATAAGTGCACACATTGGGGGGGGGGGGGGGGGGGGGGGTAACAGTGGGGAATAAAGGGTAACTCTTTTAGGTGGATTTCCGCTAGTTTGGTTTCTTCCCCCCTTTTTAATTGTTTGTGTTCCATTGTTTTGTAATTTTATATTCATTTTTTGTATAAGGGGGTACATTTGTTTGTAAATTCGTTGAAATTAAGTAAAAAGAAAGACTGACAACAAGAAATTTTAAAAACTAAAACTTATATAAAGAATTTATTTTCGAAAACTTTATTGTGTTTATTTTTTTTTCTTTCTTTGGGAAAACAGTTTTGTATTAACTTCATTTTGTTTTCTAAATTCCAATTGATATCAGTTTGCAAAATTATTTTTGGAAAAATACATTCCTTGGATTTCATATCCTAACCCTGTTTAGTAAGGCGGTTTTCTGTTTAATATTCCGGAAATTGAATTTTATTTGTATATACTATACTTACGTTTTTTGTGAACCATATAGCACGTCATAATCGCCTTATTTTTATTCATACTTTGAGAATTGTTTGTGTTTTAACTGACGGTTCATTATGTAATGATTTGATAAATATGTTAAACAAGCGGAACGCTTGGTTTTGATGAGAAAAAACTTACTAACTATGAGCAACAATTCACAGAATAGGGCAACCAGGCTAAGAGAGAGAGAGAGGAAAATCAAAGGAAACTAGGAAAAGTAAGAAAGGAGATTACAGAGGGAAGCTGAAGCTAAGAAAATAACAACAGGGGAAGCCTGAAGAAAAAGACTACAGAGGGAAGCTAAATTGGCGTAAAAAAGAATACAGAGGGAATCGAAATTGGAAGGAAAAAAACTACAGAGGAAATCTGAAATAGAAGAAAAAAGATTACAGAGGGAAGCGAAGCTGAATAACGCAATTAAGTTGAGACAATAAGAACGAGAGGTCTGATGCTGAAATTAAAAGAATACAGGCATCAAGAGAACCTCCGACCCAGTTCCCACCAGTCGGTTCCCCGCAGGGCCGCGCCTCACCAAAAGCGCAATATATTCCAAATTGCCGCCTTTCGAGGAAAAAACGGATGACATGACATAGAAAGTTTTCTTTTTCCGTTTTGAAAGTCACGCAACGTCTTGTGGTTGGCCAACGGATAAGTGGACATGTATATTGCGTCGTTGTTTTAAGGGTAGCGCTTAGACATTGTACCACTTCACTGGCAAGCAAACCAAAAATTTAACTTTGGATCAGTTGAAAGAAGAACTCCTCAAGAAATTTCAATGTTCGCTGAACGTTTTCACGAAACGTTTCCGTTCTGTGGGGCGCCCTGAAAAAAGGAGAAACGTTTCCTCGTTCTGATCCGCATGAGTCATTGTTTGTATCGATGGATCGATTTATCTAAAACGAACAAGACTTTATCAGTCACGGCGAGATCTCCTTCCTTAAGAACAACTTTTCCATAGCTTAAGCAAAGATCTGGCCACTTTTCTTAAAGAAAGGCCATTTGAAAACGTGGAGGAAATGTGTCAGATGGCTGATTCATATTGTGTCGCTCACCCAGATAAGGGCGTGGCTAGGAAAGGAGAATTTTCCCATCTTGAGTCTCATGCCGTCATGTACTACCCATCAGGACAGGGAAGTTACAGGAAAGGGAATCGTGGGTCATTTTTGAGTCCCCCGCAAGATATACCTATCCTAGGAACGGACAGGGATCTTCCGCGGTTTTTCGAGTGACTCTTCGTCGAATACCAGTACTCACCGCCACAGACCCTTTCTTCTCAGCAAACGTTCCGAGGTCGTGACCACGACCACCACTAGACCTTTTGGGCCAGTTCGTGGCCAGAACAAAGTTCACAAAATCAGTCAGCTGCCGATCAGACAATCGCCTGTTTCTTTTTGTGATTGCAAGTATCCATCTGAAACAGATTGCCCTTTCAGACCGGGTGAATTCAAAACCCGCATAAGTCACTCCACTAATGTGGTGGAAGAAGGCCTTGTTGTTTTACACCAATCATCTGTTGATGGACTGGTGTTAGAAAACGGAGGCCATCAATGATTGCAGGCTCGGTTTTGCGGAGAACTGGTGCACCACTGCTGGTTTACGGAAATCTTCGTGCTTCAAGACTACAGTTCTCAAACCTGTCCAAAAGTGTAGGTCTTTGAGGCAAGATTGAAAACGTTTCCGCGGGCGAAAAAGTTCAGTCGACACACCGTACTTACTCCGGCTTTCTTAACCCGCCTGTGGTCAATTGATAACCCAGTCTGGCTAACTTGACTTGGCAATTTTGCCAGGTGTCGCTAACAGTACATGGTGGTGCTGGAGGATCTTTGTTCGCTTGTCCTTGTGATACTAGATCAAATGTCATAGAGCAGGGAAAGCTACAAAGCCGCTAAAAGTCTCAAAACAGGGATGAACTCCAAATTACCCCAGATGATATTAAAAGAAATGCGGAAAGACGAGACGGCTGACGACAATACTTTTCTGCTGCTAAACAAGACGTCACTGACGTACAAACCGACAAACCAACGTACATACTGACTCTGACATTCTCTACAGGTGTGTACCAGGACAGGACAACAGAACAAGTTTGTGGTTTTCCAAAACCACTTAGAGAAACAGTACTGCACACGGCTCATGATGCCATAGTTCGCTGGTCACTGCGGAACAAAAGAACATTAAAGAGAGTTCATGAATTCATTTTATTGGCGGTGTCCACAAAGGAAGTTACAAATACTTCAGCTCTGTGACAACTGCCAAAAACATCTCAGAAAGGTCCGCGTCCCATGGTGCACCTTTGGCACAAATGCCTCACAATTCCGTTCCATTCGGAAGGTAGCTATTGATCTGGTTGGAACCTTTAACCACTGTCTTCTTCGGGATATCGCTATAATCTTGACTTTGGGTGGATACGGCGACACGGTATCCAAGCGGTTTCCACTAAGAAAATTTATACAGTATCTGTCGCTGAGCCTTACTTGAGCAATTATTCCCAGAGTGGGGTCTTCAGACGAAAATTCTCTCGGATTGTGGAACGCAATTCATTTCTGATCTCATGAGAGAAATTTACAGACTGTTGTCAATCTCTTCGCATTCAACCACGGCCATATCATCCCAATCGAATAGCATGGTTTGAAGCGTTTTCAATGGAACGTTGAAGTCCATGTGAGAAAGGTTGCAAGCAAGAACCCCAGGAATGGGATCGTTTCATACCCGGCTTTGCTTTTGCATACAGGAAATGAATGTGCCGAACGAAACGCCTGCTTGGATTCTCTCTCCTGCATTTGAGCTTCTTTTGGACACTCCACCAAGGGGTCCTTTTGGATCTAATGATGACACAATGGACGGAAAAGACGGACATACCTGACGGGGGGAGTAACGACTGTTTACCAATACGTTTATGAAACTGCATAATCGTTGAAGGATGCATTGAGCTTGCCAACAGTCACTGATAGAAAAACAGATGTTACAAGGTCTTTGCAGAGCAGAAAAGCAAAGGCAACTTCCTTTAGTGTATGGGATAAAGTCCATGTATACTCACCTGATGAACAAAACAAGCTTCGTGTTAGTTGGAAGGGTCCTTTTTCAGGTGGTTGAAAAACTTTCTGCAGTAAATTATAAGATCAAAAAGGCAAACACTGAGAAGAATTTCAAGTGTAACATGTTGAAGAAGTATGTTGAACGTAGTAAATGTCGGCCATCAAACCATCGGTTGAGTGGCTATGGTCCTATGTCCCCAGAAAAAGATAAAAAACTGATGTCCAACATGACAGACATAATCAGTGAATGAATTTGTACCCAATGTAACGTACAGAGACAGATCAAAGGTTATGAAACAGCAAATGTAAGGAGAATGTTAACATCTACCAGTGCAGATGATGTTGTACACCCCCCTCTTCCTATTCTGTCTATCAAGGTGAAACCTATGAGGATTGGTTCTGTCGAATGATTTGTCTACAAGTCAAACAGCACATCTCAAAGACATTTTGAAAGATTTCAGGATGTGTTTGACGGATACCCAAGGTACAGTAACTGGTATTGAACCCCATAGTATTCAGTTTAAACTTTCAGAAATACCAGTGGCGAGCCAGACCATAAACCCCGCGTCCCTTTGGCAAAAAAAGATGTGTTGAGAGAGAAATCAATGATAATGCTGGATTTAAAGGTGATAAACTTCTACATCTCCGTACAGCTCACCAGTTGAATTGGTGGACAAACCATTATGATCGGTGCGTTTCTTCTGCATCGATTAAGAAAAGTAAATAGGATCACTGTGTTCGATGCCGAGCCTATCCCAGACATTAAGAACTTCTGTGTCAGCTCTCATAAGGAAAGTTATTTGTGAAAGTATACTTGATTGCAGGAAGTCTAATTTACTGTTGAACCAGTAGCCTGGAACACAAAATGTCAAGGCAATTTGTTTCACGGAGCATGTATAATTCATGGACAATGTACCAACTGTCTTCAAGAAAGACTATACAAGGTTTATGTCTTTCTGAATGATACGGTGTGATCACTTTTGACATGCCATTGTATGCTACGACGATTTAAAGCAAGTGGTTAATTTATGCAATAATTTGCTATTGGAAGTGACTTAATATGTTTTACAAGCAAACAACTTCTTGATGTTGATGTAATACAGTTTATTCTTTGATAAGCAAATGGAAAAAAAATCAATACTATTATGTCTACTTTTGCTTGTGAAGATGGGAAATATATGTCTGTGTGATAGCACATAACTTCTTGAGAAAATGTATACACACATGTTTTGATTGTGCAATGAAGACAAACCAATTGTTTCATTTGTCATTGCAACAATGGGAAGCATGTGACTGTTTAGTCAAGAGCTAATAACATTACATTGGGGAAGAGAACGAGTTAAACTAGTTTATTTTGTTTTACAGTGTCTGGTCTGATTTGAGAAACATTCACACTTGGAAGTATTCCCTCATTTTCATGAGGTATTTGAAACATATGATGTGAGACAAAGATCGATGGAAAATATGTGCTTCACATCTTAAATATGAAACACAATTTGTAACTTTGAATTGGTATTATCCCTAATTGTTTTATCCATGTAATTTGTGATTGTATTTTGTGAGATGTGGTGATCAATTATGTATTTTTTTTTTGTAGAAAGACTGCAAGTTTGGAATATGCTATTTTATGGTGGATCATGATAATGATTCTATACTTAGAATATTAATGGGTGATATCATGTGTGATGGTTACCCATTTTGGATTCCATGGCTGAAAATGTGTTTAAGTGAAGTTGTATATCTTTTAAAAAATTTTCTGGAGAAAATTTTTTCATCCCAGTATGGGGGTGTCATGTGACTTACCTCAAACAAGGGCATGTGACGCTCCATCGCATGTAGTAGTGATATGAATCATTCCCCCGGCCTACAATTATAGAAGAATATATCAAGAGGCTTGACTAGTGTAGCGGGGGCGTCCCCAAAATAATTGTGATATGACTCATTCCAGAAACGAATGAGGTCATTGGGTGAAAGTGACCACTGAGTAGATTAGTTTAACAAGCAAGGCTGGTAATGTAAGGTGCTGGTCATGTGTTTTGAACACTGAGTAGACACTCACTATGGAGAAGGGAGAAAGAGTGCAGTTTTAAACCCAGCAGATGGCCTAGAGACTCGAACCTGTCAGAGCGGTGGTCCTCTTTTGCTGACCAGTCATTACCAGGTGAGTGATAGATAGGGGTGAAAGCACAGGGGGAAAAACTTAAAGAAAAGAGAATGAAAAATTCATATGTTGACTTAAGAAGGTTACTTAAACACGAACCTTATTCGTGTTATCAGCCCATCAACCCTTTAACCCCCATTGCGGCCCTTCACCCTTCATCTTTCACCCCGAGAGTGGTTTGAAGATGCGCCATGGAGTGAGGAACACACTGGTAGTTCAGCCCAGCATGGTACCAACTGCCCAGGGAGAGGAGTTGAAGCTCGTCGTTTCGCAAAGACAGAAGAAGTCGCGGAAGAGAAGTCGAACTCGAATCTCAGGACAGGAGAGTTCGAGGGGCAGTATATTGTCTCAGAGAGAGAGAGACAGGGAATTGAGAAAGCAGGAAAGCATTTAATTGAGGCAGGCAGGTCCTCAGTGAATACGGAGTTATGTAAATCTCTGTCCGGAATTTTGTATAACGGAATGTGAAGGCCATAGCTTTATAGAACGGAACTAGATTATTTTATCTCTCAGTGTAAAAGAGAGAATACAAGTGTAAACTATTTTATCTCGTTCTCTCAGTGTAAAGAGAGATACAAGGTGAATACTATTTTTTTCTCATCAGTGTAAAGAGAGATACCTGGTGTAAGATTGATTTGTCTCGCGGTGTGAGGAGAGATACATGTGTGCGTGATTTATTTGTCTACAGTGCGGAGAGAAGTTACAGGTGTAAAATCTGTTTACAAGTTGTTGTTTTGATTATAAAGTGTTTTTCTTCCCTGAAGGAGAGGGGAGAAGGAAAAACATTCGGTAGTTGGCACCATTTGGGTGATTGAAAGAATGCGGTGTGCTATGGAGTAAATGCTTGTCATGAATGCGGTATGCAAGAGTGCCAGTGTGACACCACTCAGCTCTAATGTGTCAAGGCACCAGACGAGACAGAAATAATAATCCTCACATCACACACAATCCTTACTCCATACGCCGTTCTTACCCAGGAATATAACCTTAGACTTTGTAAAAATACCACCCCTTCTTTATTAAATATAGAAAATGTCTAACAAACTCAGAACTCCGGTTGTAGAGCAGATAGAAATGGGAAAGTTTTAAAAGGTTTTCACTCAGCTTAACATCACTGGAAGATCTCCAAAGTCCTTCCTCGTCGCCCTCTCTCCCCTGAAGTTCACCAGGGACGACGTCCACGACCCCAACCTGGGTCCTGGCTCGCACGACTAGCCAAACGTAAGCCGGAACCTTCCTTCTGTAAGTCTTCACAGACCGTACAGAAGCCTCAAACGCCTACGGCAGGGAGCTCCTCCCAGCTTCTTCTCTCCCTAGCGGAGCATGCCATCTGTACATCTTCCACACCCGGTGCAGCCTCAAACGAGCACCCAGGATGGGATCGTTTTCATACCGGCTTTGCTTTTTGCATAGCAGGAAATGCCGAAACGAAACGCTGAGGATTCCACCATTTGAGTTTCTTTTTGGACACTCACCAGAGGGACCTTTGGATCTATTGATGACACAATGACGGAAAAGAACGGACATACTGACAGTAATTAAAACTGATTACCAATTACGTTTATGAACTGCATATTCGTTTGAAGGATGACTTGTGAGCTTGTCAACAGTCAAGCTGTTAGGGAAAACTTGATGTGTACAAGGTTCTTTGCGGAACAGAAAAAGCAAAAGGCACGTTCCGTTTCAGTGTAGGGGTTGATAAAGGTTCTTTTGTACTACTCATGATGAACAATACAAGCTTTCGTGTTATGTGGAAGGGTCCTTTTCAGGTGGACCCCCCCCCCCCGTGAAAAACTTTCTGCAGTTAATTATAAGATCAAAATGGCAAACACTGAGAAGAGGTATTTCATGTGAAAATGTGATGAAGTTGTTGAACGTAAAAATGTTGCAATCAACCAGTCAGTTAGTGGATATGTCCTGTGTCAGAAACTGATGTCAACATGACAGACATTATCAGTGATGAAATTTGTACCCAATGTAACGTTACAGGGACAGATCAAATGTTATGAACATCAGCAAATGTAGGAGTGATTAACATCTACCAGGCAGTGATGTTGTACCCCGTCCTATTCTGTCTGTTCTTAAAACGGTGAAACCTATGATGATGTGATTTAGTCGAATGATTTGTCTTCACGTCAAACTGAACAGCTCAAAGAAATTTTGAAAGACTTTCAGGATTGTGTTGGACAGATACCCCACAGGTACAGTAACTGGTATTGAACCCCATTGTATTCAGTTAACTTCTGAAATACCAGTCGAACCAGGACCATACCCCCTACCATTTGGCAAAAATAGGGTGGTTTGAGAGAGAAATCAATGATATTCATGCTGGATTTAAAGGTGATAGAACCTTCTACGTCTCGTACAGCTCACAATTGTCTTAGGTGGACAAACCTGATGGATCGGTGCGTTTCTGCATCGATTTCAGAAAAAGTAAATAAGATACCTGTGTTCGATTGCCGAGCCTTATCCCCTGAATTGAAGAACTTCTGTGTCTGCTCTGGAGGAAGGTTTTTTGTGAAAGTTTACTTACTAAAGGAATTTCAATTTACTGCTTGAACCAGGTGCCTGGAGAACACAAAAATTCATGGAGATTCTTGTCACGTGCGTGGAATATTCATGGACCAATATGCTAAATGTCTTCAAGGAAAGACTATTCCTGTTTTTTGGTCTTTCTTAATGATTACGGTTGATCACTTTTGAAGCGTGATTGTATGCTACTGACGATTTAAATAAGTCGGTATTTATGGATAATTTGCTTATTGAAGTGAATATTATGTTTTGCAAGCAAACAACTACTTGATGTGATGTTTAATACATTTATTCTTTGGTAAACAATGGAAAAGAATCAAGTACTATTTATGTCTAATTTGCTTGTGAAGATGAATCTATTTGTATGTGTGATGAGCAAATAAACGCTTTAGACAATGTATTGATACATGTTTTGATTGTGCAATGAGACAAACCAATTGTTTTCATTTGTACCCTGTCACAATGAATGCAGGTGAACCTTTTCAATGGACTATAACACTACATGTGGGAAAAGAGACTATGTTTAATTACATGTTTTTTTTGTTTACATGTCTATTGAAGAAACATCACCACTTGGAAGTATTCTCATTTTCCATGAGGGTTTTTGAAACATATGATGTGAGACAAAGATCGATGGAATATATTGTGCTTCACTTTTAATGTATGAAACACTATTTGTACTTTTGAATTGCTATATCCCTAATAGTTTTATTCATTTAATTTGTGAAATGTTATTTTGATCAGATGTGGTGATCAATTATGAATGTTTTTTTTTTTAGAAAGTCTGAAAAGTTTGAAATATGCTATTTATGGGTGGTATCATGATGATTGATTCTCTACGATTGATTATTAATTTTGGTGAATCATGTGTGATGGTTACACATTTTGAGATCATGGCTGAAGGTGTGGTTAAGTGAAGTTGTATATACTTTAAAAAATTTTTCTGGAGAAATCTTTTCATCCCCCAGGATGGGGCGGTGTCCTGTGATTGAGTAAGCCTCACATCAGGGCAGTGACGCTCATCGCATGTAGTTAGTGATATGAAATCCATTTCCCGTGCACAACTAAAGGAAGAATATTTCATGTGGCTTGACTAGTGAGCGGCGTCCCCAAAATAATTGTGAGTAGGACTCATTCAAGAAACGATGTGTTCATTTGGGTGAAAGTGACCACTGAGTGATAGTTTACAAGGGCTGGTAAAGGTAAGGTGCTGTCATGATGTTTTTGAAAAACTGAGTATGCACTCACTAGGAGAAGGGAGAAAGAGTTCAGTTTATAACCAGCAGATGGCCTAGAGGACTCGAACCTGTCAGGTCGGTGGTCATCTTTGCTGACCAGTCATTACAGTTGAGTGATAGATAGTGGGGGAAAGTACAGGGGGATAACTTAAAGAAAAGAGAAAGAAGAATTCTTATGTTGAATTTGGAGCAGGGTTACTTACAAGAACCTTATTCGTGATTTCGCCATTCACCCTTTAACCTTCGCCTTCAACCTTCATTTTTCGCCACGTGAGGTGGTTGAAGATGGCCATGGTGTGGGGAAAACACCGGTGTCAGCCCCAGCCAGTACCAACTAATGGAGTAGAGGAGTTTGAGCTCGGTCATTTCGCAAGTAGACTGAAGAAAGTGTCGCGGAAGAGAATGTCGTAGAATCGTATCTCCAGGACAAGAGATTTCGGAGGGGGCAGTATATTGTCTCAGGAGACAGGGAAAATGTAATTGAGAAACAGGGGAGCTTTTTCTTGAGGCAGGCAAAGGTCATCAGTGTTTACGAGGAGTTATGTTATTCTACAGTTCGGATTTTTTGGATTAACGGAATGTGAAGACAATAGCTTTATAAGAAGCGGAACTAGGTTATTTTTTCTCTCGGTGTTGGGAGAGATACATGTGTGAAGATTTATTTGTCTCTCGGTTGTGAGGAGAGATACATGTGTGAAGATTGATTTGTCTCTCTCGGAGTTGTGAGGACGACGTCACATGTGTGCAGATTATTTTTCCTCAGTGTGGTGGGAGAGATACAGTTGTAAACTTGTTTACAAGTGGTGGTTGAATTTTGTAAATTGTTTTCCCTGAAGGAGAGGGGGAGAGAAGAAAAACATTCGGTTAGTGCGCCAATTTCGGTTGTTTGGAAATGATTGCGCATGTGACGTATGGAGTAAATGCTGTCATATTGCGGGTATGCAAAAGTGACAGTGTGTCATTCATTATTTACAACCTATTATTGTTGTTATCATCGTCGTCATCACCATTATTTCATCATTTCTCTTTTACTGACATTGAGTATGCGAAACAGCTGCTGGGAGCTCTGGTTCTTACGTATTGGGGTCTTGGATGCACGATTTTCATATGTTCGACAGGTTTTGACTTACACAATGCAGGTCTCCTAGGATTGTTAATTTTTTTTGATATCTTTGCAGGGTAAGAAAATTCTTGTGAGAGCTGTTGCAGAAGGGTTCAGAGAAGAACCTTCCACCTCCCCCTCAGACAAGTGTTTCGGCCCGGAACTTCTTTGCTCTTCTTAGGGGGCCCGGGCACATTCAGGTCTGACTTCCAGATGCCTTCTACTGCCAACTTTTTTCCCCTGGCGCTGCCGGGATTCGTCCCCCAACTTTTGATGGGTGGGTGTCTCAAGGCGTGTCTGTTTAGACGATGTCTCACCCCACCCACTGCGTTATATAAAGTTGGCTTCTGTTCCCCCCGACCCACATTCCAGCTGGAAATGTTTCAGACTGCCTCTGTCATCGCCTTCAGGATTCTGGTCCTCTTCTTACCAGAGCTCCGTACTGACTTCATTAGATCAGCATGCTGACGAGCCTACAAAATCCCCTGGCTCCTGCCTCTTTGGCGAGAACTGGGATGGAAGCCGGATCCCCTCAATTGACTTGTAGACTGCACCGTACCTTCGCAGTCTTGTTGGATGTGTGCTTGGGCACAGTGAGCTCGACCGAATCATTTGTTTTGATGATAACGTGGAGCGGAGGAAAATATCTGGTCTCTTGCAACTCTTCCAGACAATCTCTTTAGAAAATAATTGTTAGTTGTTTTGGATTGGGATATTTATGCATAAATGCGAAACAATTCTAGTATTGCTTTTCTTGTGCCGCACCACGTCAAAAACTTGTTGCAGAGCACAACTTGCCTGCAATTGAGTATTACGTGATCTTCAAGTCCACGACGTGTTTCCGAAATAGAAGTTTACGAGCATGACACGTCTGCATGAGTAAGTTGCGCCGGTGTCCGTAACCTTCTGGATTGAAAGCTCCTAACTTCGGAGCTGTGGCTTCGTCCCATGCTAAAAATTTCTCAGCTATGTGGGGGTTTGGGGCCTTTCCCTTGCGCCATTGGGGTTTTAGGGGGAAAACCCCCCAAATTTTATGTAGAAGCCCGTTCTGATTCAGTCCTCTGAGCCTCGACCGTACCGGGTTTCCTTCTCCGTACAGCTTTTTCCTCGAAGCCTCCCCCCCGTAACCCCTCGATCCTCCCCTACACCCTGGTCTGTACTGTCTTGCACTTATGGTTTTTTTAACAATTTAAGGTTGGGAAAACAATCGTTTGCAACCTAAATTTATTTGATTGCTTGTCTTAATTTATGGGAATAGGCAGATAGTGTGTCTATTGGGGTGTGATGTCAAATGTTGAGTCTGGGTACTCAAGAAGTTTTGAAAACATAAGGGTGAAGGATATGTGGGCAAAGGATAGAAAGAAGGGGGGAAAGCAGGGGAAATAGAAAATACAATCTTAGTAACAAACAAAACGATCACAATCAAGTCTCCAAGATATTGTACATGTATTCAAATCTGTAACATAATAAATGAAAAAAAAAGATTTAAAAAAAAACTCAAAATCTTAAACAAGCTGGTAGGGACCGGGAAGACCCTGTTTTTTTCGGGCCCCCGGGGACCGTACCTCTTCAACTTTGCTGAACCTACGTATGTTTTGACAAATACCAGAAACTTATTGAAAGCATATTTTTAAACCCCCAAATCGTGTTAAGCAAAAAAATACATCAAGAACCCCCAAAAAATGAGCTCTACGACCTTTTAAAACCCCAAAATAAAAACTAATTTGATCGAGTGAAAAATTTAACAGTTTCCACAACAGGACGAAAGTAGGAGGGGTTTTTTCCCGTTAGGCGGGTCCCGCCGAAAAGTGAGCCGAAAACGTCAGGGCTAAAATAGCCGCGGATTTTTCTGTTTAAAAATGACGTTTCACAAACCACTGGAGGTCAACGACGACTAAAAAAAACGAAAAACCAAAGGGAAACGTCCGGGGAAGGGGTACGGACACCGGCGCATTACCCCTATTATTGTTGTTACATCTCGTCACACCCTTACTCATTTCATGCTTTCGCCTTGAGTAGGAACAGCACGGGGTGCTCGGTTCATTTTGGGGGCTTGGCTGCCGATTTTCATTGTTCGACGGGTTGACTTACAAAATGCAGTCTCTGGGCAAATTTTTTTTTTTGGGTATCTTTGCAGGAAGAAATTCTATGAGAGCTTGATAGCAGAAGGGTTCAAGAAAAACCCTTCCCCCCCCCCCCCAAACAATTTTTCGGCCCGGAATTTTCTTGCTCTCTTGGGGGCCCGGGCCACTTTCAGGTCATGACTCCCAATGCCCTTCACTCCCAACTTTTTCCCCCTGGCGCTCCCGGGATTCGAACCCCCAACTTTGGGGGGTGGGTGTCCAAGGCTGTCTTTAGACAAATTTTCCCCCCCACTGCGTTAAAATTTGGTTTCTGTTCCCCCTCGACCACTCCACTGAACTGTTTTCGGCTGCCCGTCACCCCTCAGGTTCTGGCCTCTTTACCAGAGCCCGAACTGCTTCATTAGATCGCAGCTGAGAGCCTACAAACCCCGGGGCTCCACCTCTTTGGCGAGAACCGGGGCCTGGAAGCCGGATCCCCCAATTGATTTGTAGACTCCGACTCTCAGTCTTTTTGATGGGGGTTGGGCACATGAGCCGACCAAATCTTTGTTTGATAACGTGAGCGGGAAAAATCGGGTTCTTCCACTTTGACAATCTCTTAAAAAATAAATGTATTGTTTGTTTGGGATATTTTATGCATAAATGCGAACTTTCTAAGTATTTTTTTTTGTGCCCGCACCACGTCAAAACTTGTGCTGCACAACTGCCGAAATTTAGTATACGTGACCGTCCCCGACGGGGAAATCCGAATAAATTTCCGACATAAAACCTCTGCATGGGGGTAATTGATGTGAATGTGTTAAGCCACACGGCCTGACTGAAAGGCGGGGGCCCCCCGGGTTTCACGGGCAGTTGTGCAAGTTGAAAACCAGGCCTACCATCATCGCGCTGTTTTCAGTTCTACTTTTTTCAATCCATGTGTGCGTTCGTCCCAGTGTGGTGTGTTTTGGTGGTGTGGGTGTGTGCAAGAAGAGAAAAGAAGAGAGAGAGAGAGAGAGAGAGAGAAGAGAGAGAGAGAGAGATGTGGCTCATGTGAAGGGGGTAGGTGTGGGCGTGATGGGGGGGGAAAGGGAGGGGGGGGGTGGGGGGGGGGGGGGGGGGGGGGGAAGGTGGGGGGGGGGTGAAGGGGGGAGGCGGAGGTGCAGTGGGATGGGGGAACCAAAGATTTTCCCACTTCGCGTTGACGTCTGCTTTGATGGGATGGGGAAAGTAAAACAAAACCTCGCAGTTTGCACGTTGGGATAAAGACAAGGAAGGGGGGTGTGGAGGGTGGGGGGGATAGCTGCAGAAAGGGGAGGGGATGGGGTGGGGGGGGGGGTCATGACCAATGTGAAGAAATCATTGAGCCGGAGGTCGTTCAAAAAACACGAAAATCGCCTGTATCGTTTTCCTGGGGCGGGCGCTCAAGCGTTTGCGGGAAATGTCCAAACCCCCGGTGAAAGAAACGATGCATATTCATTCAGCGTTACTACCCATGCGGGCGCATTTTGCGTTCTAATTCATGCATTCTACAGGCATTTTTTCTATGGGCGTTTACTGCACAGAACTTTTGTGCCCGTTCACATATAGGAACTGTTCTCACACGGGCAGGAATTAGTTATACATATGTATGGGGCCCAAGCTTAGAAAAAAAGACGTCTGTCTGTCTGTCGTCTGTGGCTCTGTCTGCCACCTAATTATCTTCTATTGCGCGTGCCACGCCCCACAACACACCACACACAAAACAAATACAGAGAAGGGGAAAAGAGAGAGAAAAAGAGGGAAGAGAGAAGGGGAAGAGAAGATTTTATAAAAAGAAGAAAAATCAAAAACAGAACTTTCCCGGGTTTTTTTTTTGTGACGAATCCATATAATTTTTTAAATTTTTCAGTTTAAATAAAAAAAAAATATTTTTCCGATCAAAATTTTGAAAAAGAAGCAAATGAAGAGAACAAACCTTACCATTCCATATGTAAATAACTTAATGTTAGTTGAGGACATCCTCTTTTTGAAGAAACGAAGCAGCTAAATTAAAAGGGTTTTATTACATTAGAAGAACTGCATAGGTTTAAAGACAAAAAAAATAATAAAAGCCCGGTTCTGAGGGCTTTACTGTTGAATTTTTCAAGTATTTTAAAACAGATAGGTTTTTTTGTCGTCAGGCATTAAACGCAATTTTTTAAAAAAAGGGGAAACGTCAGGGGGGGGCACCAAAGAGGGGGAATCTTTAAAAGTTTTCCAAAGGTGTAAACCAGGAGTATTTAAAAAACTGAGCCCTTTCTCGTTTAAAGGGGTTCTACAAGATGGGGTCTTCCCTTGCATTGCAAAAGAAAAAAAAGTGTGTTGCCAAAAATCAAAAATAAGACAAATGGATTTATTAAAATAATACATCGGCGACAAATAAACGAATTTACACTATTTTCGTATTTAGACGAAAATAATCTCCCCGGTTGTTTTGAATATAGACTTTGAAAAGCCTTTTGTTCGATTTCTTGGGGAAATTCATGCTAAAGTCCTTAAAGTTTTGGGTTTCCAAAAAAAAATTTTTAAAAGGGGATAACAATTTTCTTAAAAAATTAAGTCTTGTTTTTATTTTTAAACGCGAGATTTTTCAGATGGTTCAAATTAAAAAAGGGCGTCGACAAGGAACCCATTTTCTCCTTATTTTTTGTTTGTGTTCAAATTTAGCCAACAATAGGGAAAACCAAATTTGGGGGGAATTAAAATAAACGAAACGAATATAATTTCTCAGTATGCCGATGACACGAGTTTTCTACTTGCGGGGGATAGAAAATCTTTTGAAACTTGTATTGATTTTCTTTTGATTGGGCCCCCGGGTTTTCATAGAATCTGAGAAAACGAGCGCATTTTGGGTTTAAAAAGTTTAAAAAATATGAAAATCGCCATAGGACATTTGAACTTTTTTGGACCCCACAAAATTTTCGAATTCTTGTGATAGGTTCAAAAATGATTTAAAAAATTGCGTAGAAATAACATTCAAAAAGCTAGCAAAATGTAAATATTTGTTTAGAATAGGGTAAAACGCCAGTTTCACCTTAGGTAAATACTATTTGAAATCCTCACCCTTTCAAACGATTCATTTAGGCTTTTTTTAACAAACCCGCCAGATGTTTTCTTTAAAACATTCAGAAAATATCATAAATTTGTAGGGAAAAAAAAAAACAGAAAAAATTAAACCCAAAAACACTTAAAAAATGAGGGAATGGGGGATGGTCTCCTAGTTAAAAACCTCGCCACCCAAAATTATCCTGGATCCGTAGAACTGAACATCAAAAAAAAAATGGAAAAAAATTTTTATGAAAATTTTCCTCAAGGGCCTCTTTTAGTAAAAAAGGCCCAGAAATTGTGCAAAGTTCACAAAATATAACCCCTTCGGGGCAACGTTCTTGAACTATAACTTTTTTTTTTATACAAATGCCACCCAAAAACTGGGGCTACTAGCGAACCTAACCTCAATAAACGTTTTCAAGGGGGAAAAGGTACATTTTTAAAAAAAAATCTCGCAAAAAAAGGTATTTATTATATCGCACTTTTTTTTGATGATAAGGGTTTATTTTTCTTTCCCCACAGAACTAAAGGAAAAATAGATGTTAAATTGATTTTCTTACTTTGCGGATAAAATGGCATAACAAAATTTTATAAGAAAGTTGACATTCCCCCATTGAAACAATAAAGGAATAATCTTCACTCTGTTATAAGATATTTTTGCCACCTGCAGAGGCTAAAAAAACTATTACGAGTTTGATTGATAAAAAATTGAGAGCTCCATGCTGTGACAAAGGGGGACATGAAACTTTCACAACCCATGACTGGGAACGGTTTCTTTAATATACAAAAGTAATGGATGTAAAGTTTAAGGGGTTTTTCAGCGAGAATAACCCATAGATGCTTGGGAACAAATGTAATTTTGAAAAAAAGGGAGTATCGATAATGATAAATGTATTTTCTGCGGCTATTTAAAGATAGATGACCAAGTTTTGGAAAAAATACTAACATTAAATCTTTTGGAGTAGTTCACTGTTTAAAAAAAGAAATGCCCCAAAGCACAAAATTACTTTAACAGAGTCTTTTTGACTTCTAGGTTTTAACAAAAATTGCAGGTATTTTTTTTTTCTACTTTATCATTTTTCGGGAAAAACAGTATGAATAAATTAATTAGAAGGCAGTCCCCCAAAATTAACCCCTTTTTGAGAATATAAAAAAAGTTTTTAAAATTTAAAAATATAACCAATTTAAAAATAAACCATAGGTTTTTTCCAAAAAAATGGCTTCCCTATAGCCCCTCGTTTTTTGTGATAACTGTTTTTTGTCATGTGAATTATATAATGCAATAGGATAAATAAACACTAACAAAAAAATAGTTTTTCTGCTCCCTTGCTGATGACAGTCTTGAGCCATGATTTTTTTTTACCAATTACAGTTTCTTGTTTTTTTTTGTTTTTTAAAGGTTTTGCTATCATTGGAAAAATGTGTTCTGTGAAAATACTTATTTTCATTTCGGAAACCCAACCCATTCTATCTTAATTTTTGTCTGGTTAATTGTCAGCCTGTCTGCTTTTTTGTCCTTCTCCCTTTCCCCTTCCCTGCTACCTTTATCCTCCTGACTCTCTATTTTTTTTTCTCTCTTTCTTTTTTTTTTTTTCTTTTAAAAAAAAAAATTAAAGCATGATTACCTCATAAAAGGGTTTCCCTTAATACAATGCATTTCATGCTGTTTATGTCACCAAGAAACCCAAAGCTTTAGAAGATAAAATGACAGCAAAGGGTATATCTTTCTTTTTTTCTGTTTGTGTATAACTTACTTGTCTATGATTTTATCCAGCTTGCCATATACCAAATTTTCTGAATATTGAGTTGTTTATATTTCATTTTTTATGTAAAAAACAAAAAGAAAAAAAAAAAGTAAAAAAAAAACCAAAAAAAACCCCTTAATGTTATTTTGAAAATATGAAAAAACCTCCTCCCCCCTGACGCAAAAATTCAAAAGAGAAGAGGGGTGGGAAAAGAAGAAGAAAAAAAATAAAAAGAAGAAGGGGGGGGAGGGGGGAGGGAGGGGAGGAGGAAGGGGGGGAAGGGAAAAGAAGAAGAAGAAGAAGAAGAAGAAGAAGAAGAAAAGAAAAAAAAGAAGAAAAGGAAAAAAAGGGGAGAGAGAAGGGGAGAGAGAGAGAGAGAGAGGAGAGAGAGAGAGAGAGAAAAAGAGGAGGAAGTTAGCGAATTTAACTCTGCAAAACCGTTGGGGGAACACGTTTTGAGGAAAAGTTTGCCCTGGGCGGGAAAAAGTACTTTGTTCCATTATTGAAAAGGGGGGTCGGGTTGGGGAAAAGGGGGAAAGGGGGTTTTGGGGGGTCCAACTTTGGGTTGATTTTTTGGGGGTTGTGTGTGTGGGTTTTGTGTGTGTGTGTTGTGTGTGGTGGGTGGTGGTGTTTGGGGGTTGGGGGGGGAAAACGGGTGGTGGGGGTTGGTGGTGGTGGTGGTGGGGCGGGGGGGTGGTGTGTGGGGTGTGTTGTGTGTGGGGGGCGCGCGCGGTGTGGTGTGGGGGTGTTGTTGTGTGTGTGGGTTTCCCGCGTGTTTGTGTGTGTGTTTTGGGGGGTGTGTGTGTGTGGGGTTCCCGCGCGCTTCCGGTTTGTTGTGTGGTGGGGGGAGTGGGGGTGGCCCCCCGGGGCCGCCTTTTTTGTGTGTGTGTGTGCGCGCGGGTGCGCGCGTGGTTCCCCTGCCTTTCTGTTGGGGTTGCCCTGTTGGTCGTGGCGGGTGGGGGGGGGGGAAAAGGGGGAAAGGGAGCTTTGAAAAAAAGGTGGGGACTTAAGGGATAGGGGTTTTGGGGGGAAAAGGAAAAAAGGGGCTTGGAGGAGGGGAAAGACAAAATTTTTTAAAGGGGGAAAGGGGGGGGTGCATTTTACAATGCGGGGGCTTTAAAGGGGAAAAAGGCACATGAAGTAACCCAGGGGGAAAAGGGACCTCCCAGTTTTACCGCCCCTTCTTGCCCGGGGAAAAGGAATTTCGAAAACCGACTGAAGGCCTACCTTGAGGATGAAACCTAGGGCCTCGAGTGTTGTCGGTTTTGACGTCCTCCGAAAAAAGGGGATGGCGCCGGCCCTAAAAAACAGGAGCCCTTTTTGTAGGGGCCTATCGGTTTTTTTCCGTTTTTCCCTTGGAACAAAAAGGAGATAAAGCTTTTTTTTGGCGAAATGGAAAAATCAGGGAGAAAATCCTTTAGGGACCATTCGCAAACTATTTTTTTCGATGTGCCCAGGGCATCAAAGACCCCCGCCCCTTTCTGAGGGAACGCCCCCAGGGCCCATGGGGGCCCAAGCAAGTTAAGAAACCCCCAAAATCAATGAAATTTGAAAAGATTTTTTCCTAAAAGAGCATTTTCCACCTTTTTAGCGGAAACCCGGGAGTTGTAACCAAGTTTGGGTGGGGTACTAATAAATGACAAAATCCCGGGGGGGGGGGTTTTTTTGTTGGGGGGGGGAAGGGGGGGGGGGGGGTTCTTTGCACAAAAATAACGGGGAAAACCCCCCTCCGCCAAGAAACCCTAATGGTTTATTTTCCCAAAAAAAACCCCCCGGCCCGGGAAGGGGGGCTGCTAAAGGTTCTCCTGAAAGTCGGAGGAAAAGGGAACCAATTTTTCTTTCCCGAAAGGCCCCCGAAAGTTTTTGAGGGGTGCCCCCAACAAAATTCAAAAAATTGCCAAAAAAAAGGAAAAAAAAAAATGGTTTTAATCTTAAGCCGTTAACGTTTTCCCAAATCCCCCCGGGGGGGCAAAGAAAAATGGCGAAAATTTTTTAAGCCCATTTTTCGGCCGGGTAAACCCCCCCCCCTGGCAAAAGGGGAAAGCCCCCCCATTTATTTGAAAATTTTTGCGTCCCTAACGAACTTGGGAGGTGGGGGGGTTTTTACTTTGAATGAAAATTTTTAAAGGGGGCGGAAAAAGAAAAGGGGGAAGCACCCTTTTTTGAAAAAATGCCCTGGGGAGGCCCCTTGAAAAGCATTTTTTTTGCTGGGGAACCCCAAATTTTCGCCAAAAAAACAAAACGTTTGGGGAAAATCGAAACCCTTTTTCCGACTTACTCTGTGGGGGTTAAATTTCGGGTAAAAAACATTAGCCGGTAACATTTGTTAAATCCCAGCAAAAAGTTACGCTAAAAGCTAGGTTTTCGGGGGTTAAAATTTTGCCGAAAACCGAACAAAACCCCCCAGGGTTTCCTCGCGAAGCAACCCGCTGGAAAAGGGGCTAACACAGAAAAAACACGGAAAAAGAAATAAGTTCCCGGGGGTCTCTCCTAAGAAACCCCACCCGGGGGAATTTTGCTCACCACCGGAACAAAAACCACGACTTAAAATTAAAGTTTTAGAAGTCTCTGCTTTTAAAAAACACAAATTAACATTTGCCCCTTTAAAACCCCCCGTAAAAAACGAAATTATTAAGGGGAAGTTCCCCTTTAGGGCTAAACAAAAAAGACGTAAAAAATTAGTCAGGAAAAAAGTGATTTTCGGCGAGGGGTTTTAAAAAAGGGGAAGACAACTGAAATTCCAGGGAAATTTTGTTAAAATAAAGAAAAATGCCCCCCAGTTTTCGGTTTGCAAGAAAGAAAGGGGTTGACAAGAGGAATGCAACGTCAACTTTTTTTTTGAAAATCTTAGCTTTTCAGGAAATTCAAAAAAAGAAAACCCTGAAAAAGGTTGGAAAAGAACGGGACACAAAATTGGCAAATTTTCCCAAACCCACCCCGAATTAACACCAGTGTCAAAATTTCCCCTGGCCAAAAGTTTAAAAAAATGTTTAAAACAAAAGGGGCCGGGGTTCTTTTTTCCTTCCCCTGGGGTTTGGGCACCATGGACTTTTTTTTCTTAGACCTTTTAAAATCTTGGGGGAAAACAGAGTTTTAACAGTCCCCCAAAGGGTGTCCCCCCCCGTTCCCCCATGTACGGCCCCAACAAAGGGTAAAAATAAAGCCTTGAGAAAACGGAAATATTTAAAAACCCTTAAAAAAAAAATATAATTGGCTTTACGTTTTCCCCAAAAAATCCCTACCAAAAAAATGTTTTTAAAATTTTTTCCCCTTTTGGGGAAAACCCTACCTAAAATTAAATAAAAATTTTTTCTATCCCACCAAACAAAAACGTTTTTTGGGGGTCGAAAAAAAACCCGTACGGACCCGGGGCTAAGAAAAAATGGTCACTTTTCAAAAAGCAAATTTTCCCGTAACGGGTAGAAAGGGGAATCGGGGACGATTTTTTTTTCCCCCTGGACCCGAAACCGGGATCCCCAGGGCCGGCCTCGAAGAAAAGGGGGTCTTAATAGACGTTTCAAAGTTAACAGAAAAAAAAAAACCCCCCGTTGGGGCACAGGCCGTGGAACAAGGGAAAGCCAAGTCCGTTTTTTGATTGGGGGTCCGGGTTGGAAAATTTTACCTTAAATCTTTTTCCTTTAGGATGGCCTAGTATCCCGGTGAACAACGGTGTGGGGGGTGTTTTTGGGGTGTGTTGGTTGTTTGGAGGGTTCCCTCTGTTTGTTGGTGGGGGTGTTTTTTGTTGTTTGTTGGTGTGTGATTTGAAGCTCTCATATGGTTGACCTTTTAAACGGTGGGGGGGTGTGTGTGTTGTTGTGTGTGTGTTGTTTTGGTTGTGGGGGTGGTGGGAGGGCGGGCTGCGGCTGGTTGGTGGGGTTTGGGGGTGGTGTTTGGTGTGGTGGTGTGGTTTTTTGTGGGGTTGCGTGGGGGTTGTTGTGTGTGTTTTGGTGGTTTGGGGTGTTTTTGTGTGTGTGTGTGTGGTGGTGTGTGTTGGTTTGGTTATGGGGGGAAGGGGCCCGGGGTATTTGTTTTTGGGGAAAAAAACTGGGTGGGCTTTTTTGTGGGTTTTTTTTGGGGGTTTGGGGTGTTTTGGTTTTGTTGTTTTGGGTTTGGTGGGGGGGGTTTGGCTACTAAATATGGTATCTAAGGGGGAAATTTAATGGTTAAAAAATATTAGTTTCAAAAAAACTAGAAAAGGAAAAATTTCAATGTGCAAATAAAAAAGTTTTTAACACGAAAAACAGAAAGCTTCTAATAAGAAAACGTGAACGAAAAAAAAAAACGAATTTATTTTGAAAATATGTTTTAATTTTATATCAGGAGAAAAATTTTAATTTTACAAACCAAAAAACAAAAAAAAACCAAAGGGAAAAAAAACAAAGTCAGGAAAAAAACCCAAAAAGAACCCCGAGAAGAAATTTTTTAAAAGGGTAAAAATTTTTAAAAACCCCCCCTTTGTCAAAGAAGTTTTAAAATTTCTATGGGGGTGTGGGTTAAACCAGGAAACAAAAAAAGAAAAAAAAAAAAAAAAAGGGAAAGGGGGCGGTTTTAAATTTGAAATTAAATCGTTACAATTAAAATGTTAAATTCTGGGTGAAAAAAGGCTTTAAAAAAAACAATTTTGTCTGCCCCGATTTTAGAAAACATTTTTTTTGTTTTAAAAAAAGGGGTCTTAAAAAAAGAAAAAAAAATTTTTAAGAAAAAAAGGGGGAAAAAAGAAAAAAAAAAGAAAAAAAAAAAAACGAGACATCTTTAATTTTGACTTTTAAAAAACCCTTTTTTTTTAAGGGAATTTATAATGCGGTTTTATTTTTTCAAAAAATTCCCGTAAACGTTTCGACATAGAAAAAAAAAACCCCCTCCCTTTTTTTGTCCAAATTTAAAAAAATGGTAACATTATTATTAGGGAAAAAAATCACCATTGTTAAAAAAGGGGCAAAACCCGGAAACGATCCGGAAAACCCCCAACCTTTTGACGAAAAAAAACCCCCGTGGTAAAAAACTACAACCCAAAAAGGCTTTGAAAACAAAACCCTCAACTTTCGGGGGTTTTTTCCCCCCGGGGCCCCTGGGTTTCGCAAAAAAGCCACTTTTTTAAATTATTGACGTTTGGCACAATTTTTTTTAAAAAAAGGGGGTGGGAAAGAAAACCCAACCTGGAACCTCCCCTGGGTTTACACCCCCCCAACTTGGAACCAAGCCTCTGTGACTGCGGCAAAAGGGGGGGCTTTCGGTTCAAAGGATGGAGGGGGGGGTTTTTGGGGGGGGGGGGGGGGGGGGGGGGAAAAGGGGGGGGGGGGGGGGGGGGGGGGGGGGGTTTGGGGGGGGGGGGGGGGGGGGGGGGGGGGGGGGGGGGGGGGGGTGGGGGGGGGGGGGGGGGGGGGGGGGGGGGGGGGGGGGGGGGGGATTGGGGGTGGGTGGGTGGTTCTTGTCCCTTTTTTGTACTCCTTTTTTTTCTGTCCCCCTCCCTTTGTCCAATTTCTGTCCCCCTTTCTTCCTTTTTTTTTAAAAACCAAGTTTTGTCCAACTTTTTCCCTTTTTTTTTCGTTAAATTCTTTTATATCTAGAAAAAGCCCAAAATTTTAAAAGACATTGCCCCCCCTTTTCGAAAAATAAAAATTAGAATTTCAAGGTTTTCCGGAAAAAATGTTTTAAGCTTTGTCAAAAGGTGGTTTACCAACAGGACCAACTGGTAAACTTTTTCGTCAAACAAATTTCCCATTTTTTAAAATTTGATTGAAATTGTATTTTAAAATATTGGTGTGCCAGGCAAAGAGAAAAAAGATCCAGTGAACCTACAGCGGGAGTTACACGCACGAACAGTTGGAAACCCAAGAAAGGTCGTCGTAAGGACTGACGAGACAGAGGGGGGGGACATTTCGACAGTTCCAAAGAGCCATGGCAGCGTGTCCTTTTTTCCCTCACGTGGTCCTCCTGGTTGGGTTCGACTACAATGAGAACAGTATCTGTCTTAGGAGTTCAGGGATTTGCGGGCTCTTCGCCTGACCTAAGTGCGGACCTTTTGTACGTACACGATGTCGGGGAAAAGTACGCGGACGCTACGTACTTGCACTCCTGGTGGACAGCGAGTGGAGAGGTATGGGGAACCGTACGCAGTCTCTGTTGGGGACTGCGCTTGAGGTGAGCGTGCCGGTTCAGCTAAAGGTGGGGGGGGGGGGGGGGGGGGGGGGGGGAGTGTGGAGAGGGTTGGGGGTGGGGGGTGGAAGGATTGCTGTCGTCCTTCTTTGTACTCCTTTTTCTGTCCCACTCCTTCATTGTGTCTGTGTCTTTTTCCCCTTTTCCCTTTGTCATATAGTCCCTTGTTCTGTCCACGTTTCTTCCCGGTTTTCTTTTTGTTCGCAACTCTTTTTCATATCTCTAGGGTTTTCTCTTGTATCAACGGTTCGTGTACTTGCTTTTTATCTTCTGTTTGCATGTTTTTATGGGTTTGTATTGCTATCTCTTTTCCTTTCCCTTGTGTCTTTGTACTAGTCTTCAATGCCTTTTCTCGCATCATTTCCCCGTCCTGTCTCTGTCTCTTTAAGCCCTTCCTTAAGTGTATACATTTTTTGCGCTCTGTTGAATGTGTCCACGGGTTTTGTTTCTGTCTCTCTACCCTTTGTACGTGTAAGTGTCTTGTAACCTTAACTAAGCCATTCTCGCACGTATCCGCGTCTGCACCGTGTTGCCATTCTTCTTTGTACGTATCCACGTGTTATAGTTCTTTCATTGTCTGTTTTTCCCGTATGCTTTCCCTGTCTACACCCCTGTTCGTACGTCATTCTCTTTATGTATCCAGGGTTGCTACTCTTTCAAATTTAAAGTAACAACAGCAATGAATACTTATATAGCGCCTATTCCTGGCGAGAGACCAAGCTCTAAGCGCTTTAAAATCAACACTCGTTTTCACAACGGCTGCCTACTTGGGTTAGTGCCGACTGAAGAGCTGCCAGCTGGCGCTTCATTCTGTCGTTTCCCGTGTCATCCGTTTAAAAATCGTTCTATAATTGTTCACTCCATTTCCTTACTTACTTCATTCTTTCCATTTCTCACGCAGGATCATGCTTTTGTGTGACGTGTCCATCCATACCAAGGGCCAAACTGGGCCTACTCTTCACGTTTTATCCCCTGTACTATGCCGTGTCTCATGTTTGTAACCACGTTCTGTATCCTAATCTTATATTATTCTTGAGTAAGTAACCGTGTGTTGTAACACTATCTCTATCCCTTGCTTTTATATGATCCACGTTTTGTACAACTGTCCCAATTGCCTTCTCTTTTTGTCTATGCACGCCTTACATCTTTGTCTCGATGCTTGCTCTTTTATGTACCCGTGTCTTGTTTTCCCCTCGCTTGCCTTTCTCTTTTAAGTGACCATGTCTTGCATTCCTGCCCGTGCCCATTCTGTTTCATTAGCCTATCCATGCCTTCTTTTTAAGTGACCATGTCTTGCATTCCTGCCCGGCCATTCTGTTTCATTGGGCCTATCCATGCCTTCTTTTTAAGTACCATGTCTTGCATTCCTGCCCGTGCCATTCTGTTTCATGTAGGCCTATCCTGCCTTCATTTTAAGTGACCATGTCTTGCATTCCTGCCCGTGCCATTCTGTTTCATGTAGGCCTATCCATGTCTTGTTTCCCTGTCGAGCTTTTTTCTTTTACTTCCAGTGTCGTGTATCCCTGTCTCTTGTTGCTCTCTTTTGTGTATTCATGTTATGGTATTTCTTTTGGAGTCTTTATCTTTATGTATCTATGTCTTGTATCTCTGTCTAAACGCTTTCTCTTTTATATATCCATGTCTTGCATTCCTGTGTCTTTTCCCTTTTCTCTTTTAATATCCCGCATGTATCCTTGTCTCAACGTCTTTCTTTTAAAAATCCATGTCTTGTATCGCTGTCTCAACGTCTTTCCTTTTATGTACATATGTTTAATATTGCTGTCTCTATGCCTTTCTGTTATAAGTATCCCGTTTCTGTGCCTTTCATTGTATGCATCGATCCCTTGAAATCCCTGTCGCTATGACCTTCTCTTCTGTTCATCTGTTTCATTATCCATGCTTCTACAGCCTTCTGTTGTCTGTATTTTTGGGTCTTTCTATTGCCATCTCTCGACTCTTCTCTTTAACGTATCCTATTTGTTCCCTGCCTTTATCTTGTATTCTCCATGCATGCTGTTTGTAACCAATCGTTCTATCCCCGTTTCTGTGCCTGCTGAAACAATTCTTTCAAAAAAAAAACCCCTTTCTAAATATCCGTTAAAAAGAAAAGGACCACCGAACACGTCTACAATATAACAGATGGCTTCCACGCTAACACTTATTTCGGGGCATTTTCTGGGATGGGTAGACATGACTCTTTCCATTAACCCTTTCGACTTCACTGTACCAAAATGTCACAGCAAGGCCGAGCACGGAAAGTCGTTTTTGGGGCACAAATTCATGAGAAGCCGCAGGGGTTTTTAAAATAGTTGCTCTGAGAAGAACGACAAACTCGTGACACGTTGAACTAGTTGGTACTAAGGAGAGTGTAACCTCTGCGGAACTCGAACAGTTGTGACACGATATGGAACTTGATATTAACTAGACCACACACAAATAAACTACTTCCTGATGGCCTTAAACCAATCACTCACTTGGTTTGGGTTATTTGCCCCATAAACTAAAACGTACTGTCAACACCACGTACAACATACTGCTCAATACCACGTACAACATACTGCTCAATACCACGTACAACATACTGCTCAATACCACGTACAACATACTGCTCAATACCACATACAACTACTGCTAAATTTACCACGACATCATACTGCTCAATACCACGTACAACATACTGCTAAATACCCCAGCGCAGATCGAAGCTCCGACATGGTTCAGTGCTCAGCAGAAGGAAACTGATAAGCCGGATGAAATTGACAATATCTGTCTTTTTTTACTCATTTTTTTTTTTTTTTTTTTTTTTTTTAGCAGAGTGGGGGTGCTCAACAATTTTAAATGAAAGTAATCCATTTTCTTCGTTTCATTCCAGCAAACTTTGCCATCATACGTAAACCGGTGCTTATAAAACAACAAAAAACAACAAGAAAAAAACAGTTAGAGCTTAATGCCAAGTAGTGTTAGCTGGGTTAATTAGTGCCACAACAAACCATCCCACCCCCCCCCCTCTCTCTCCCCTCTTCCGTCCGCCACGTCGTCCCACCCACACAATGATGATGTGAATGTGGTCAGGGGATCCGGGAATGTAAGCCGGAACTGCACCAGATCTTGTTGGTTCGTAAATAATACATGTTTAATTAGCCTGACTTGTTCTTGAGATCTTAAAAAAACAACAACCAAAATGTTAAAAAAAAACAAAAAACAGCTCTACTTTTGAATGCAAGGAAAACATGAGAAAAAAAACGTTCTGGATCCGCTTTCCCGGATGAAAAAAAACCAACAACAACAACAACAAAAAAAAACACCCTGATCCGCTTTCTGATCCAGACCCGCACTAAAATTAAGTAGGGTTTGTTATACTGTCACTTTCCATCTTTCTATCGATTTTTAAATCGATTTCAAAATAGGCTGCGTGATCTTTCCGACAGGGAAAAGGACAAACCAGTCATTTTATGAGAACATAACCTTCCTGGCCGGCGTAGCTTCAACCGTTTTCTTTTTCTTTTTTAAAAAAAAAGAAGATAAATCCAGAGAAAATGGCTTTAACAATGGGGAAGTTAACAGACATTGAAAAGACTGGTAATAAAAGCAGCGTCCTGGGAAAAACTAAATAAAACATGCATTAGATCTTTTTTGGACGATAGACAGCTTGTCCCAGCGTGCTTCCAAAAATAGAACAGGAGGGCATCGGTGGCGTCTTTTGCTGGAGCATGCTAGGCCGCATGCAAACTGTATAGCTTAATAAATATCGGCTTTAAACACACACACACACACACACACACACAGAGCCTCTTGCTCTCCCATTGTAATGTGTATTATGTATGAATGGATAGTTTTTACCTACGTATGTATCTATATAGGGATGCAAGAATCTTTCAAAGGAAATATTTTACCGAAATTCCGGGGGTTTTTTTTAGAAATCTGTTTTAATGAGGTGTTGTGTGTGTTGTGTGTGTGTGGTGTGTGTGTGTGGGGTGTGTGTGTGTGTTTTGGTCATCATCTTTGATTTAACGTCTGTTCACCCAAAGGTGATATTAGACAAAAAAAAATAAATATCAAATAAAATATAAGTAAGTAAGATAAAATAAATTAAAAGAATGAAATAAATTGATTAAAATAAAATAATAATAGATAAACTAAATAGGATAGAATAATAAAGAAATTTTGTGTGTGTGGGGTGTGTGTGTGGGTGGGGGGGGGGGTAGGTATGGTCACTGGATGGGTTTGTATTGTTTGTGGTGTGGTGTATAGTGTCCTTTAGTAATAGTGGAATAATCTGTCCTTCACCCTTTCTTTCTGTCCGTCACGTATTAATCTATTCTATTAGTACATTGACAATCTGAACATTATAAAGTTATATATAGATTTGGACTGCAAACAATTCAAGTTTGCGGTCCCAGCCCAGCCAGCCATGAAAGCCATCCCAGGATTGCCACCGTGTAAAAGTTCGATCCCGTAATCTCGAGTTATGGTTAAAAAATTGATTTGCATACTGCATAGACTATTCAGACTATTTTAAATATCTTAAATCTAAAAGTAAAAAAATCCCAATGTGTCCTACTATCTTAACAATTAACAGATATAATTTAATAACGCAGGAAAGAACAACAATAAATCAACAAATCAAAGAAAAATTTCCCAAAAGGACTGGAATGCAAAATTTGGGAAAAAATTTTTAGAAGCTGAAAGTCATTTACAATTTTTTCAATGGGTAATGGCTCATAAGGGTAGCAGCACGCCCCCTAAAGTTTTAGTAATTAGTGCTTTAATTTCAGAACAGTGTAGGAGTAAATGCTTATAGTAATCTGGTTTCACATATACAATTTACATCTTTAGAAAATTTTGTTCTAAAAACATTTAGACGAAGTTTAACATCAAAGTTATAATATGTCTGGATTGTGTGGGTTGGTGTGTGTGGTGTGTGTGTGTGTGTGGTGTGTGTGGTGTGTGTGTGTGTGTGTGTTTCTTCTCCAAAATCTATTTTGAGAGTTACTTCAACGAGCTGACGCCCTGAAATGGCCTGTTGCGATCGGGTGGGCTCTAGCATATTATTATCCATCCATCATTTTCTTCTTTCTATCTATTCATTATCCATTCACCCATCACTATCTTCATCTATCTACTATCTCTATCTTCTATCTATCATCTATCTATCATCTATCTTCCATCCCTCCTCCATCCATCCCTCCCTCCATCCATCTATCCATCTACCATCCATCTATCA
>JAFLJL010011194.1:0-11251 GCA_018398815.1 Conus ventricosus
TTATTCTTTAAAAACCCAACTTTTAAAAATTTTAAAATAAAAATTTTTAAATATTAAAGGCCTTTTCAATCAAATTTTCCCTTTTTTTCCCTCCCGCCTTTTTTCCCACAATCACATATTATTTATATATTATTTTATATTATTACTGCTACAAATGCATTATTATCATCATACCCTTTTTAAAATCACCATCATGACCATTGTTACTTTTTGCTACTATAACCCTATCCTCTATTCTTTAACCCCCTCCTTCTATCGACCGTATATTTACTACAATTACCATTATCATCTTGTTTGCGTTAATATATAATTATACTCCAAAAATTATCAATATTAATAGCACAGTAGTGATTTTCTCCTTATTTTATTATCATTGATATCGCTATTATCTTAATCCGAATTGTCTCCCCTCCCAACAGCCTTTTTCCATTCCACATCCATATGGCGCCCAGTTTGAGGAGATATGTGACTGACTGTTCGTGCTTCGTGGTCATTGTCCGAAGTTGTTTGTCTTGCCTGAAAAGACCAAAAAGGCCAAAACGCCAAGTGTTTGTTTTGTGATCCGTTTGTTCTTTCTTTAGGCGGTATAATGACTACCTTTTCTTTTTTTAAAAGAGCACCAAGTAAAAACATGACGGCGATGCTCTTCCTTTGTCCACCCACTCCCCTCTGTCTCTCTCACACTCCTTCCCTTCTGCAGTTTGTGTTTTAGTCTTTGCCCACGATCCCACAAACTGTGCTTTTTTTAAACCCGGTTTTTGTTTACCTCACAGCTCGGCTTTTGACTTTAATCCACGGTCTTTCATGAAAAAACATGTTCTTATAAATCGAGCTCTGGGCCATTTTTTTCTTCTCTTCTTTGTTTTTGTTCTTCATTTTTTTCATTCTAAACCCTTGTTTCCCAACTGATTTACTGGATTATTTTTTCTTATCTTTCTTTAAAAATCATTTAACGCCAGGAAGGTTAAAAAAAAAAAAAGGGGGGGGGGGGGGGGGGGGGGGGGGGGGGGGGGGGGGGGGGGGGGGAAAAAGAAAGAAAAGAGGGGGAAACTTTCCCGATTCCACCACACCCTGATCAAAAAACACCGTATCCATTCTTTCCATCTATGGGGCGGGCAAAAATTTTTTTAAAAAGAATTAAAAGCAATATTTTTAAAAAAAGGTGCAAACGCCCTAAAAAAATAATAACAAAAAAAATTTTTCCCAAAAGTAGAAAAAAGAAACCACTTTCCTGAAAAAACCAAAAAGCATTTAAAGGGGTTTCAAAAAAAAGAACGTTTCCCACGCCGAGCCTTTCCGCTTACCGACAAACATTCCATCCCGCACGCTGCGCCCACCCCCCCATTTTGGAAGGCATGACCTCGCGCGCGTTGATTCCAAGACAATGGGGGCAAATTGCCCGGGCACCGGGCGAAATGATTTTGGGGGGTTAAACAGCACTGTCTTTGAAATTTTTTCCCGGGTAAATTTAACGCATGTTACTTTTGGGGTTTGCATATTTTGTGAAAACAGTTTTTCCCATTTTGAAAGAAAAAAAATTTTGCTGATGGGAAAGGGGGTGTCTGGCTAAAACATGTAGGGCCCCCCGCTTGTTGTCAAAATTGCTTTATCAGTTTGTGTGTGTGTTTTGTGTGTGTGTGTGGTTGTTGGTTTTGGGGTTGTGGTGTGTGTGTTGTGTGTTTTGGGGTTGTGGGGTTTTGTGTGTGTGTTTCCTGGGGGGAAAGACGGAAAAGAGAGTTTAGAAAGCAGACAATAGACAAAAACTAAAGTTAAAATTTAAAGACACAAAGGGGAAAGGGACCGGAAAATTCGCGAAAATCCGTGTGCACATGTTTGGTGTGTGTGGTTGTGTGGGTTTGGTGTGTGTGTGTGTTGTGTTGTTGTGTTTGGGGTTTTTGTTTTTGTGTGGCGGCTGCTCGGCGGCGTTGCGTGCGTGTGTTGTGGGTTGTGTGGGTGGGGTTTTATGTGTGTGTGCAGTGGGGTGTGCGTTTTGCGTCATGCATCATGAGTGCGTGCATGGGGTGCGGGGGGTTACATGACGCGCGGCGTGCGTGGTTGCGGGGCGTGCGTGTGTGTTTGGGGTGTGTGTGTTTTTGGGGGTGTTTTGGAAGCAAAAACTCCCATGTGTGCCCACTTATGGTTAAAATTTTTCAAGCGCGAAATAGTTTGATAAAAGAAAAAACCCTTTTCCCTTTTTAAAAATCGGGTTGACCCCGGAAAACATGGGGGCTTTGTGAAAAATCCTTTACGTTTTATTTGGTGAAGAAGTGGGAAAAAAAACTAAAAAAGGGGGATGACAGGATTGAAAAAAAGAAAGCCTTTTAAGATGGGGATAAAAATTTTTTTTCTTTGGGGAAAAACTTTAAAAAAAACTTTCTTTCCAAAATTTACTGCAAGGGTAAAAATGTAAAAAAAGGGATTTAAAGGGGGACATTTGGGAAAAAACATACAGAAAAACAGAAAATTCTTGGGCCCAAAAGAAGGTAAAAATTTGACTTTTTTCTGCCGACGCCCTTTTCTGGGGGACTGCCTGAAAAAAGTCTCAAAAAAGGGGGACCCCGTCTATCAAACCAAAGCTTCATTTCCAGTCCCCCCAAAAAAATTAAAAAAATTTTCAATTGTTTGCAGGGGGCCCCTGTGACAAAGGGGCTGGGGACTTTTTGGGCCCAAATTTAAAGGGTTTGTGAATATCTTCCTTTTGCAAAATTCCTTTTTACCATAAGAAAGTGCATTTGGTCAACTCAGAACACCCAAAAGGGCTTTCCCCCAAACATATTCTTTTTCCCACTGAGGCCATACATGCTGTAAAAGGCGGCCCGGGCAACACAAAAACAAAACAAAGAATTCACACAATAGCAAATATTTCCCAAAGAGTTCATAATGAAAGTCCCCATCACAAAATCTGTGCAAAAAAAAGGAGGATACCTTTTTCCCAGAAACAACTGCTACACAAAAAAACACATGCGAAAAAAAACTAAAATACCTTTGGGGGACGAGTTTGTAATCACCTCATCAGGGGGAAGCCCAATGTAGTAAACGTTCGGGTAAAGCTGCTAAAAAAAATTCAAAGCATTTTGAAAAAATAAAACAAAAACCCGGGGACAGGAGAAAGAAAAATTTGGGGATTATCAAAACACAGGGGAACTTTTTTTGTCTGCCATAAAAAAAATTGGAACCCCCAAAAGGGAAATTTAACCCCATCAACAGCAAAATTTCAGACATTTTAAAAAACTTTCAACAGTCCCATCATCATTGGGGTTTTTTTTAAGGGAACACTACTAAGGAAAAAAGAAATCCAAAAATTAAAAAATTTTTTCCCCTTGGTCAAGCTTTGATGCACTGCCCCCCAAACTGCTCACTGCCATTTTAAAGGGGGAACTTGGAGCCCTCCAGGCCCCAACCTAACGGGTTTCCCAGAATATTGTTGAGCGGTTTCCTGGGCCCGGGATTTCTTTACCCTTTCAACAAAACAAACTTTTTAAAATGTGTCTGCGCAGAGAAAGGGCCCGACTTGGGGGTTTTTTGACCCCCAAACCAGCTGGATCCGTTTGTGCCAAACAATGGGGGATCATCAATAGCACTCTGGTTTGGTTTGGGAAAACCTTTCTTTGCAGGGCATCATCACGCAGCGCCCCCAGGAAATCAAAGAAAAATGCATTTTTCTTTCGAGTTTTAAAAATTTGGTTAACTCCAACAGATTCTAAAACCCTGGGGAAGTGCCAGTCTTTTTTAAAATTGCCTCCCCCCAACTGACGTATTTTTTACTTATGAAGTTTTGGGGGAACTTTGTTTTGAAGTTGGGATAAAGAAACGATCTCTAGGGAAAAAATGTCCTGGCCTCTGCGCTCCCCACGTCCGGGCTTTGGGGTATAAAGCGACCTCTGTAAAAACGGGGACCCTATCCGGGGCCAGAGCATTTTCACGTTTTTCCCCCATGTTAGACTTGGACCCAAAAACAAACATGACCCAAATCTCCTAAACCCTCCCCTTTTTTACAAAAACCTTCCCTTGTCCGGGACGGTAAACTGCACACCAGTCCAAACCTTTTGATAAACCATTGGGGTTGGAAATCCAGTTTTTTTTTCCCGTTTAATGGCCAGCTGAAGCTCTCAAAGTAAGTCGTTTCTCTAGGGGTTTTCACTCCCCAAATGATTTTCCTCGGCTGAAGGGGAAAAGGGCTTAGGGGAATTTTGGGGCTTGAACAGGGCGGAAGTCTTTTTCCGGCAATTCGTCATCCAAAAAGCTGAGGGAAATCCTTTCACGAGCTGTTCGGGGACATTTTCTATAGACGTTTCCTAAATGCCTGATTGGTCCATGCCTTAAAAATTCCCCTTTGGGCCAAATCTGATGTAAAGCCCTTTCTGAAACATATTGATAAAAGGAAATGAAGGTTTCCCACCCTGTGTCTGCAACTCTGACATCTGATAAGATCCCATTTTGCACATAAAATTTCGGGAACACCACCCCACACTGAAGCCCCCTGTCCTTTTCCTTTAAAAACAACACTCTTTTCAAAGTGCCCCATGCCCCCAAAACCGGCATGCCCCCTTTTGCAATTTTTTTGAAAAAACCCTAAACCCAAAAGAAATTGCTGCAATCGATAGATGCAATGAAGACATGCCCTTTAGAAGTTGGGAACATCAATTAACGATGCCCAAACCCGCAGCTAGGGCTTCAGTACAGGGTCCTTGGTGGACATTCTAAGACATTTTTGAGAGCAAGAGGGGCAGGCAACTGGAGCTGCATCTCCACTCCTTGCAAAAAGAGCCCGTTTTTTTCGGTTGTTTTTTAAAATTGCCGGCCTTGGGAACTGGAAAGACATGGGGCCTGGCAAATTACCCTGTGTAATTTTCTTTACATTCAAGAAAAGCCCCGGGGGGGACGACTTGATGGTGAGATATTTTCCCCTGCAGTGGTTGTGTCAGGATAACTCAGGTAAGCCCCCTTTTAAAGGGTTTTTTCATTTCAGGGTTGATTTCAGTGGACCGAAGGGTAAAATATTCTTAAAAGAATGCTGTTTTCCCCTTTTTTTTTTTTAAGGGTTTAAGTTCGGTGGCAAAAAGCGTTATTGAATTTGGGGAATAACTTTTACGAGCTTTTCCAAAGAGGTGCTAAATGACTATCTTTTGGGGCGATTCTTCAAAAACACGGAAAAAGGGGACCTGATGACCTTTACACAACGAAATTTTTTGTTTCCCCTTTGGACCTTCGATCGATGTACTTTTTGGATTTGGTTTAAAAAAGGGCTTGTCCCACTCATTCCACCTAAAAAAATTACTAATTTCAATTGTTCCTAACTTTTTTAATTTTTTAAACCCCTTACCCGACTAAATAACCCTCTACGTCCTCTTTTATTCAAAAAGTTGCCCGGGCCCGCCCCACCCCTCCCTAAACTCCGCACCCCCCCACGGGGCAGGCTGAATGGTTGGGGCACGATTAAAAGCTTTAACAGGTGGCGGTTAAAAGACTTTTCAACCCCAAAAACGTCATCAACCGGGGGACGGGACCCTGGCTTTGGACTTGGATTTACGACATCCGATGGAGTTGATGCCCCCGTTTGTGGGTTTAGCGTGTTTGGTGGGATGTCTATCCCGGGAAAATCCCCACCAGGATTTCCCTGTTTTCCCCTTCACTGCAGTGCTTTTTGTACATGTTTTGGGTTTCCCTGTCTGCCCCTGTCATTTCAGTTGGGTGGTTTCAGTGTTTTGGGTTTCCTGTCTGCCCCGTCACTGCCCGTGCTGGTTTACAGTGTTTGGCTTCCCCGCTGTCACGCAGTGCCCGGGGTTTCGGGGTTTGGGGGTTTGTGTCTGTCCCCTGCAGTGCTGTTACGGGGTTTGGGGTTTCTATTTTTCACTGCAGTGTTTTTGGGACATGTTTGGCCTTTTCCCCTTTTGCCCCCATCACTTTCAGTGCTTGTTCGGTTTGGCTTTTTCCCTGTTGCCCCTGTCAAATGCAAGGGTGGGTACAGTGTTTGGGTTTCTATGTCTCCCCCGTATGCAGTGCGTGTACAGGTTTTTTGGCTTTCTTTCTGCCCCCGTTTACTGGGAGTCTGTGTACAGTGTTTGGGGTTTCTACGTCTGCCCCCGTCACTGCAGTCTGTTTACTTTTTTGGAATTTTTAAGTCTGTCACTGCCCTCTTTTGTACAATGTTTCTTTCTATGTCTGCCCCTGTCACTGCAGTGCTTTACCCGTTTTGGCTTTCCCCGGGCTGCCCCCTTTTCACTGCAGGCTGTGACGGTGTTTTTCTTTTCCCGTCCCGCCCCCCGTCACTTCCCGTGCTGTTCACGGGGGTTTGGCTTTCTTTTGCCCACGATCCCACAAACTGTGCTTTATTTACCCGGTTTTTGTTTACCTCACAGCTCAGCTTTTGACTTTAATCCACGGTCTTTCATGAAAAACATGTTCTTATCAAATCGAGCTCTGGGCCATTTTTTCTTCTCTTCTTTGTATTGTTCTCATTTTTTTCATTCTACCATTGTTTCCCAACTGATTTACTGGATGATTCTTCTTCTCTTTCTTTAACATCATTTAACGCCAGGAGAGGTTAAAAAAAAGGAAGGGGGGGGGGGGGGGGGGGGGGGGGGGGGGGGGGGGGGTCGGGGGGGGGGAGGGGGGGGGGGGGGGGGGGGGGGGGGAAAAAAAAGAAGAAAGAGGAAACGTCCCGATTCCACACACACCTGATCAAAGAAACACCGTATCCATTCGTCCATCCTCTCTACCGTCCTCTTGATACAAACGTGTGCCGACATGCCCACTCCCTCCCTAATCTCCGCACCAACCAGCGGCGCAGGCTGAGATAGGTGGACACGATAAACGCTTTAACAGTGTGGCGGTTACAGACGTTACAAACCCAATAACGTCATCAACGGCCACGGCACCCTGGCTCTTGGACGTTGAGTCACGACATCCGATGGGAGTTGATGCCCCTGTTTGTGGTCAGAGCGGTGTTTGGTGGGATGTCTATCGGTAAAATCTCACCAGGATTTCCCTGTCTGCCCCTGTCACTGCAGTGCTGTGCACGGTGTTTGGCTTCCCTGTCTGCCCCTGTCACTGCAGTGCTGTGTACAGTGTTTGGCTTTCCCTGTCTGCCCCTGTCACTGCAGTGCTGTGTACAGTGTTTGGCTTTCCCTGTCTGCCCCTGTCACTGCAGTGCTGTGTACGGTGTTTGGCTTTCCCTGTCTGTCCCTGTCACTGCAGTGCTGCGTACAGTGTTTGGCTTTCTATGTCTGCCCCTGTCACTGCAGTGCTGTGTACAGTGTTTGGCTTTCTATGTCTGCCCTGTCACTGCAGTGCTGTGTACAGTGTTTGGCTTTCCCTGTCTGTCCATGTCACTGCAGTGCCGTGTACGGTGTTTGGCTTTCTATGTCTGCCCCATGTCACTGCAGTGCTGTGTACGGTGTTTGGCTATGTCTGCCCCTGTCACTGCAGTGCTGTGCACATTGTTTGGCTTTCTATGTCTGCCCCTCTCGCTGCAGTGCTGTACACGATGTCTAGCTTTCTATGTCTGCCCCTGTCACTGCAGTGCTATGCACAGTGTTTGGCTTTCTATGTCTGCCCCTGTCACCGCAGTGCTGTACACGATGTCTAGCTTTCTATGTCTGCCCCTGTCACTGCAGTGCTGTGTACAGTGTTTGGCTTTCCCTGTCTGCCCTGTCACCGCAGTGCTGTGTACAGTGTTTGGCTTTCCCTGTCTGCCCTGTCACTGCAGTGCTGCGCACGGTGTTTGGCTTTCCCTGTCTGCCCCTGTCACTGCAGTGCTGTGTACAGTGTTTGGCTTTCTCTGTCTGCCCCTGTCACTGCAGTGCTGTACGCGGTGTTTGGCTTTCTGTGTCTGCCCCTGTCACTGCAGTGCTGTGTACAGTGTTTGGCTTTCCCTGTCTGTCCCTGTCACTGCAGTGCTGTGTACAGTGTTTGGCTTTCCCTGCCTGCCCCTATCACTGCAGTGCTGTGTACAGTGTTTGGCTTTCCCTGTCTGCCCTATCACTGCAGTGCTGTGTACAGTGTTTGGCTTTCCCTGCCTGCCCCTATCACGCAGTGCTGTGTCAGTGTTTGGCTTTCCCTGTCTGCCCCTATCACTGCAGTGCTGTGTACAGTGTTTGGCTTTCCCTGCCTGCCCCTATCACTGCAGTGCTGTGTACAGTGTTTGGCTTTCCCTGTCTGCCCCTATCACTGCAGTGCTGTGCACAGTGTTTGGCTTTCCCAGTCTGCCCCTATCACTGCAGTGCTGTGTACAGTGTTTGGCTTTCCCTGTCTACCCCTATCACTGCAGTGCTGTGTACAGTGTTTGGCTTTCCCTGTCTGCCCCTATCACAGCAGTGCTGTGTACAGTGTTTGGCTTTCTCCCTGTCTGCCCCTATCACTGCAGTGCTGTGTACAGTGTTTGGCTTTCCCTGTCTGCCCCTGTCACTGCAGAGCTGTGTACAGTGTTTGGCTTTGTATGTCTGCCCCTGTCACTGCAGAGCTGTGTACAGTGTTTGGCTTTGTATGTCTGCCCCTGTCACTGCAGTGCTGTGTTCAGTGTTTGGCTTTCCCTGTCTGTCACTGCAGTGCTGTGTACGGTGTTTGGCGTTCTGTGTCTGTCACTGCATGTGCTGTGTACAGTGTTTGGCTTTCCCTGTCTGCCCCTGTCACTGCAGTGCTGCGTACAGTGTTTGGCTTTCCCTGTCTGCCCCTGTCACTGCAGTGCTGTGTACGGTGTTTGGCTTTCCCTGTCTGCCCCTCTCACTGCAGTGCTGTGTACAGTGTTTGGCTTTCCTGTCTGTCCATGTCACTGCAGTGCTGTGCACATTGTTTGGCTTTCTATGTCTGCCCCTCTCGCTGCAGTGCTGTACACGATGTCTAGCTTTCTATGTCTGCCCCTGTCACTGCAGTGCTGTGTACAGTGTTTGGCTTTCCCTGTCTGCCCCTGTCACTGCAGTGCTGTCCACGTGTTTGGCTTTCTATGTCTGCCCCTCTCGCTGCAGTGCTGTACACGATGTCTAGCTTTCTATGTCTGCCCCTGTCACTGCAGTGCTGTGTACAGTGTTTGGCTTTCCTGTCTGTCCCTGTCACTGCAGTGCTGTGTACAGTGTTTGGCTTTCCCTGTCTGCCCTGTCACTGCAGTGCTGTGTACAGTGTTTGGCTTTCCTGTCTGTCCCTGTCACTGCAGTGCTATGTACGGTGTTTGGCTATGTCTGCCCCTGTCACTGCAGTGCTGTGCACAATGTTTTGGCTTTCTATGTCTGCCCCTCTCGCTGCAGTGCTGTACACGATGTCTAGCTTTCTATGTCTGCCCCTGTCACTGCAGTGCTGTGCACAGTGTTTGCTTTCTATGTCTGCCCCTGTCACCGCAGTGCTGTACACGATGTCTAGCTTTCTATGTCTGCCCCTGTCACCGCAGTGCTGTACACGATGTCTAGCTTTCTATGTCTGCCCCTGTCACTGCAGTGCTGTGTACACGTTTGGCTTTCCCTGTCTGCCCCTGTCACTGCAGTGCTGTGCACGGTGTTTGGCCTTCCTGTCTGCCCCTGTCACTGCAGTGCTGTGTAACAGTGTTTGGCTTTCTCTGTCTGCCCCTGTCACTGCAGTGCTGTACACGGTGTTTGGCTTTCTGTGTCTGCCCCTGTCACTGCAGTGCTGTGTACAGTGTTTGGCTTCCCTGTCTCCCTGTCACTGCAGTGCTGTGTACAGTGTTTGGCTTTCCCTGTCTGCCCCTGTCACTGCAGTGCTGTGTACGGTGTTTGGCTTTCTGTGTCTGCCCCTGTCACTGCAGTGCTGTATACAGTGTTTGGCTTTCCCTGTCTGCCCCTGTCACTGCAGTGCTGTGTACGGTGTTTGGCTTTCTGTGTCTGCCCCTGTCACTGCAGTGCTGTGTACGGTGTTTGGCTTTCCCCTGTCTGCCCCTGTCACTGCAGTGTTGTGCACGGTGTTTGGCGTTCCCTGTCTGCCCCTGTCACTGCAGTGCTGTGCACGTGTTTGGCTTTCCCTGTCTGCCCCTGTCACTGCAGTGCTGTGCACGGTGTTTGGCTTTCCCTGTCTGCCCCTGTCACTGCAGTGCTGTGTACAGTGTTTGGCTTTCTATGTCTGCCCCTGTCACTGCTGTGCTGTGTACAGTGTTTGCTTTCTATGTCTGCCCCTGTCACTGCAGTGCTGTGTACAGTGTTTGGCTTTCTATGTCTGCCCCTGTCACTGCAGTGCGTGTACAGTGTTTGGCTTTCTATGTCTGCCCCTGTCACTGCAGTGCTGTGTACAGTGTTTGGCTTTCCCTGTCTACACCCCTATCACTGCAGTGCTGTGTACAGTGTTGGCTTTCCCTGTCTGCCCCTGTCACTGCAGAGCTGTGTACAGTGTTTGGCTTTCTATGTATGCCCCTGTTACTGCAGTGCTGTGTACAGTGTTTGGCTTTCTATGTATGCCCCTGTCACTGCAGTGCTGTGTTCAGTGTTTGGCTTTCCCTGTCTGTCACTGCAGTGCTGTGTACGGTGTTTGGCGTTCTGTGTCTGTCACTGCAGTGCTGTGTACAGTGTTTGGCTTTCCCTGTCTGCCCCTGTCACTGCAGTGCTGTACATGTTTGGCTTTCCCTGTCTGTCCCTGTCACTGCAGTGCTGTGTACAGTGTTTGGCTTTCCCTGTCTGTCCCTGTCACTGCAGTGCTGTGTACAGTGTTTGGCTTTCCCTGTCTGCCCCTGTCACTGCAGTGCTGTGTACAGTTTTGGCTTTCCCTGTCTGTCCCTGTCACTGGCAGTGCTGTGTACGGTGTTTGGCTTTCTGTGTCTGCCCCTGTCACTGCAGTGCTGTGTACATTGTTTGGCTTTCCCTGTCTGTCCTGTCACTGCAGTGCTGTGTACAGTGTTTGGCTTTCCCTGTCTGCCCCTGTCACTGCAGTGCTGTGTACAGTGTTTGGCTTTCCCTGTCTGCCCCTGTCACTGCAGTGCTGTGTACGGTTTTTGGCTTTCCCTGTCTGTCCCTGTCACTGCAGTGCTGTGTACAGTGTTTGGCTTTCTGTGTCTGCCCCTGTCACTGCAGTGCTGTGTACAGTGTTTGGCTTTCTGTGTCTGCCCCTGTCACTGCAGTGCTGTGTACAGTGTTTGGCTTTCTGTGTCTGCCCTTGTCACTGCATTGCTGTGTACAGTGTTTGGCTTTCTGTGTCTGCCCCTTTTCACTGCAGTGCTGTGTACAGTGTTTGGCTTTCTGTGTCTGCCCTGTCACTGCAGTGCTGTGTACAGTGTTTGGCTTCCCTGTCCTGCCCCTGTCACTGCAGTGCTGCTACAGGT
>JAFLJL010011196.1:0-12500 GCA_018398815.1 Conus ventricosus
GTTGAATCACAAAACACATTTATCAAGGTCCAATATACATGGTGGAACAGCATACTTCCAAGAAGAAACTATGAATGGACAAAACACAACACACTGTGTGAAGGGATTGCAGTTCAGTGTGGACAACGTCCTGTGCAGCTACATTTGTGGAAAATGCCACAACCCATAATTGTAACATCAGCAAATCCAGAAAAGAAAACTGGAGTGTGCTGAGACTAACATTGTGTATTTCTGTAAAAAGAGGACAGATCCTCAGTTTGCAGATGTAGGTTCTACTGATGCTGCACAACAAAATGCCAAATTTACCATTGTAAAACAAGACAGGTTGTATTTTGTGCTCAAGCTATGCGCCCAGTCACTTTAAAGCCTTCCTTTGCCACCCTGGACTGGATTAATGCAGCTGTTCCGAAGGAAGGCTGAAATGCAGCTATTCTGAAGTGCCAGCCTGTGCTTCTGTTACATATTTTCCAGTCATTGATGGCAGTGATACAGACATGTCAACAGTCAACACTATCCTCTGCAGAAGCATGGACTTTCTTGAGTATTTAGACCAGAAAAGTCATTATTGTTTGTGATCAAGCAATATATGCCAAAATTTATATTTTCACCCGTGGACAATCATGTAAAGTGACAACAAAAATAGAATGTGGAAATAATTCAGTGAGTATTAGTGCCATGCTTGACTTTAACTGTATGGAATGTGGGCTGATTTCAATGGAAATGTATTATGTGCACATAAGGACTGCATCAGTTCAGCCAAGGACATAATTCTTTCTGAAAACCAGGTACATTGAAAACTATTTTGTATGTTCTTTTTTTGGCATTTTTTGTGCCTGTTATGAACTTATTATTTTATTACCTGAGGTGTCTGAAAGTTGGTTTGGAATATGTCATATGACTTTTTTTCAGATTTTGCTTGCTTAAAAAATAATTTTTTTGTTCTTTTTCTTACTGAAAGTATCACTTTTAAATGCATATTTCTCACAAACTAGACAAAGTTCACAGTTCTAGTATGTTAAAAAGTAATACACAAGTATGTTAAAAAGTAATACACTGCTGACCCCTCTTTCCAAAAGAATTAAAAAAAATATTGAATGCGGGGTTCAGCCGACACTTTCATTTTCTAGTCCTTTTTTGGTGGTGTGGCCCTTGGACTATTAAGCCACCGAGGTGAGATGCTTCCATAGACTTCTTAGGATTTCTTACAGAGACCACATTGGCAATGAGGCAGTGAGGAAAATTAGGCAAGCGGGTGGGCCCTATGAAGATCTTCTGATCACAGTGAAAAGATGCAAACTAAAGTGGTTTGGGCATGTCTCATGATCAAATGGGCTTGCCAAGACAACCCTGCAAGGGACAGCACTAGGTGGGAAAAACAGAGGATGGCAGAAAAAGACATGAAGATAACATCAGAGATTGGACAGGTCTAAAACTCAGAGAGCAACAGAGTACAGAAGACTGGAGGAAACTGATTGCCACGTCATGTGGTGCCCCAATGGTCAATCTGACTACAGGATAAGTAGTAGTAGAAACTTCTCAGGTTTTAAAGGGTACGCTTTTAATGTAATTAGTACTTCGTAACTTGATGACTATCTAATGTGCGGGAAAACTATGCATTAAGTTTTTCTATGAATCTTAATAAATTTCCAGGTCTGAACACGCATGAAAGCAAACATATGGATGTATTAATGTCTGTTTGTATGCAAACAAGAAGCGAATGACTGAGAGATATTGAACTGGAGGAAATTACCAGTGGAGTATCGAGGCACAATATGTGCAAAGTTTACACAAAAGTGTGAAAGCCTTGCATATTTTACTGATCGATTGTAACATCATCACTGAACAAGATATTGCAAAATAACTGAAATTACTATATTTCTGGGAAACTTAGAGAAATGTGAATTGGTTCAAGGCAATGAAGAAACAGAATGTTAGAGGACTGAGAAAGACAAAAATATGATTAATTCCACCCCTTGGAAAAAAGGGTCTTATTTTCTTTCATTTTCCACACTTGCATAAGACAATGGAGGTAAAGAATAAAAGACAGATAAAATAATATGTTGGGGCCGGGCATAGACTGGTGGGTAAGGCGCTGGACTGATAACATGAAGGTCGTGAGTTGGAATCCCAGCTGGAATTTTTACAGCTAAAATGAATATTGTTTACCCTGGTATCCACCCTGACTCGCTGGTGTCAGGTTAATGTGACGTGACGAACTGCCGTACAGAAATCGTTTAGGTATGAAAGCACCTGCACCTTCGGGTGCTTCTTCATCTTCATTCAAATTACATTTTACATACTGTTTAATTATTACTTAAAAGGCATCATCCATTTTATTACTGAAGGGACAAAAGCAAGTAAGAAACCCCAACATGACAATTTAAAAGGATTATTCGTGATCAGCGTCACAGTCAAATGACAGAATTATCAGCTTGGTGTGTTTTCTCAGAAATACTGCATATTTTGTTCCGAAGTGTGTACAATCAATTTAATTGATACAATGTTTTCATTCGTGTTTTACAATGCAAATCATCAAATCGCTCGCATGCAAATCTATGCCAAATGCTGATTGTTGATAAAACTGTTTTTTAAATGATTTGGACTTAAGGTCATGTGACTACTAGATTATGCACACATTGTCAAATACATTCTAGCCATGTAACTTCCAACAACGAATAACAATTGAAGCAAAAATTATGAATACTTTTGGATTTTATTAAAATTTTGTTTTTGAAAGAATCAGGTCATCGGAGCCTTTTGCATCTTTTAATTTTTTTTTTACAGTTTTGGAAGTGCACATCATTTCAGTATGTTGTACGATTCGTTAAATACGATTGGTCGATACCAGACATCAATGAAAATCACCATGACCTAACGAATGGGAAAACTATCCAAATTTACGTCAAATTTCAGTACATCTGGAGTAACTGTGTTTACTGGAATGACAAAATTTGGATTAAAATACATGTATTTGCTAAAGTTTCAATGCAGCTGAAGTTACAAATGCTTTTACACTCCAAAATGCGATTTTAGAAGGTATTTTCACTATTAGCTGCAACATTTACGAGGACACTTTTTATCCTTTTCTGAAAGTTTCAACAAGTGATTTGTGGTTTTGGTGCAAGAAAACGTATGTTCTTTTGCATTCTCAGGCACCCTGGTAGTTTTTGTGTCAAGGTATTGGAGCTAACAATGTACTACAGTGCTTTCATTGTCTGAGATGCCCTTTGAAAGTTTTAACTTGTTGAACTTTATTGTTGTGTGAAACTTCTTGTCCATTGTATCAGTGGCAATGTCAAATAGTGCATCTAGGGTACAAGATTTACTTTCACCCATAAGCATCTGCAATCATCTGCTACTACACACATACTTACACATGCATATACAGAAACCGACTCACACATATCACACCTTCACCCAAAACCTGAAGTGCAAATGAGCAGTTTAATTTTTCATTGTTGTGGCACAGTTTGCCAATAAACTAAAAACTGAGAATTCAAATAATTTTACATCATTCTTCATGTTTTTACGACTTTTTAAAAAAACTTTGTGTGCCTCTTAATTTATATGATCATAAGGTGAATCAATGTGAACTATATATTCTCTTTCAGCAAATAATGCCCTCAAACCTCTCTGGGACAGGCACAATGTTCTCAGGCACACACACAGTTAATGCAGATACAAAAATACTAACACACATTTTCTATATTTTTAAATTGAATGTGCCCCTGCAGCCCCACTCCATCTCCTCCCCCCCCCCCCCCCTCCAAAAATAGAGTGTACAAAATATTTCACGAATTCCAATTTGCTAGAAACCAATATGGTCCGATAAAATGCTGCCTTTAAAAGGATAACAAATTTATCTAAAAAATTATAAGCCCTTAAGACCAGACAATAGTAGAGAAATTTTCAGGGCTGAATATCTATGGTTAAGAATTCTTCATTTGTAAGTGTCCGACTTTATGTAATATATGACCTCCATCGTTTTTTCAAGAAAAAATACTTTGTACAAGAACTAACTCCAACCCTGCCAGCTGTGCCAGTGGCGTTCATGAAGTTCACGCAAATATGACAGGGAAAATCCAGCTACCACCGTGGTGTGTGCTCTCATTGCAGTCACCAGTTAAAGACAGGGGGGGGGGGTCGCCTGTTTAGAAAATGTGGAAATCTGGTACCACACTAACTGTCAAAGTATCGGGTCTTCATCCTATATGGAGCTTGGACATGAGGAAGTGGTGTGGCGATGCTGGTATGCAATGCAGAACATTATAGCGGGTACGGCTTTTGGATCTCAATAATGTAGGGAAAACGACGAGATTCCTTGATACCTTCCTCTCCTGAAGGATCATCTTCAAACCCTTGCACACATCAACACCATCCAGAATCAACCAACAGAACAAACAACACTACAGACCACCAAGAATACCAAACTTCAACGCTAGGTCAACTGTAAAAAACCTTCCATGTGTCCTGAACCTGGTAGACACAGTCAAACCAGACATCCTCATTACTACAGAGACACGATTGGACAAGAAATCCTAGATGGAGAAATTCTTCCAACATCCCAATATAAGCTACACAGATGCGATAGGAGGAGAGACGGAGGGGGCATGTTCGTCACCGTCTCCACGAATCTGGTCAGCTCCAAAGCTACAGAACTTGCCGTGGATGGCGGTGAACTTGTCTGGGCGAGAGTAACACTCAAGGGAAGAAGGCACCTCCTCGTGGTGGCTTATTACAAGCCAGATGACGGAGATGCGACTAGCCTAGGACAACTTGACAAGCGGCAGACTCCAATGCTCAACTGACAGTTGGGGGGGGGGGACTTCAACCTGCCAGCCATTGACTGGACAACATGCAGAATCAAGTGTAGGCAGTGCTACCCCCGACTTCACGAAGACTTCCTCGATCTGCAGCATGATCTTGGCCTTGAGCAGATGGTCACCTTCCCAACAAGAGGCAAGAACACCCTGGACCTGCTCTTGACTAACTCTCCATCGCTTGTCCCTAGAGCTGAGGGAATACCCGGCGTATCGGACCACTCCGCGTTTTTTATGGAATTCCAAATTCACCCTGCCCGCCATACAAACACGAACAGGCCTGTACCCCAGTACAACAGAGCGAACTGGCTGGCCCTCCGGAGACGGCGGTGAATCTATCCCACTCCACAGTCAAGACCTATCACTTTTTCAGTGACACTGAGGAAATCTGGCGCAGCTTCAGGGAAGGCCTTCAGGCCATCGTCAAAGAGCACATCCCCCATAACCACCCTTAGACCTAGGAGCAACAAGCCCTGGGTGGAACTATTCTACCAAACGGCTCATCAGGAAAAGGGACAGGAAATATATTTGCTGGAAGAAGTCAGGCGATCTGGATATACACGCAGAACTAAAAAAGTACAAGCATCAAGTTCAGCGCCAGCTCAGAAGAAACTACTGGGTCCACACAGCTGAAATGATAGAGGACAAAGGTGATGGGGACATAAATGTATCAAACACTTCTGGACTTACATCAAGTCAAAGCGACATGAACCAGCAAATGTTTCTCCTCTAAAAATCAACGGCAAGCTTATTTTTTACGCAAAAGACCACGCAGAGACACTTAACCAGCAGTTCCAGTCTGCTTTTAGCAACAGCTTCCCATGCTCCTCCGATGACTTCACATCAAGAACAGGACTCAGTACGCACACGGGCCAACCTGCATCACTATCACTGAAGGAGGTGTGCGTAACGCTTCTGAGGAATCTGGATCCCCGAAAAGCGCCAGGACCAGACAACATTAGCCCTCGTATCCTGAAGAATTGGCAGAAGAGCTCGCCCCAGCCCTTACCCTGCTCTACCAGTCGTCTATCAACACGGGCACATGTACCGAAAATTGGAGGACAGTGCATGTTACGCCCATCTTTAAGAAGGGAGAGCGCTACGGCTGAAAATTACCGTCCGATCTCACTGATGAGTGTTCCTGGCAAAGTCCTAGAACACATCCTGGTCCACACTGTGATGGGCTTTGCAGAGAAAAAGTATCATCATCTGCCGGCAACAACATGGATTCCGTCGAGGGCGTTCTTGTGCGAGTCAACTGCTAGGACTCGTGGACGACATCACACTTGATAGAGAGAAGGGAAGACAGCATGACGTCCGGTCATGGACTTCTCCAAGGCTTTTGACAAGTTATCTCATTCGCTTCTGTTCACAAGCTCCACCACTATGGAATCCGGGGCCACCTGAACAGGTGGATAAGGAACTTCCTGACCAACAGGCAGCAAGCAGTGGTGGTGGAAGGAGTTCAATGGTATTTGTAGAGGTCGAGTCTGGAGTCCCCCAAGGCTCTGTCTTGGGACCCTGCCTCTTCCTATTCTACATTAACGACATCCCGATGGGCCTCTCCTCAACCGTACGCCTTTTCGCAGACGACACTACTTGCCACAAGACCATCAGGAAGGCCAGTGACCAAGCCACCCTACAGTGAGACCTTGACAAACTTGCTGAATGGAACAAACTTGGCTCATGTCCTTCCATCCGGACAAGTGTCACACTCCACATTTTGGCACAAGACAAAAGGCCACTTACCATCTGTATGATCACAACCTCCAGCCCACCAAGGAGGAAAAATACCTAGGGTTACCCTGTCCACAGATCTGAAATGGGAATCCCACATTAACAACATCGTCAACAAGGCTTCTAAGACCCTCAGCTTTGTGAAGAGAAACCTGGAATTAGTTTCTATCCAAACCAAAGAGAGAGCCTACAAAGCCTTTGCACGCCCAACCCTAGAGTACGCCTGCCAGGTGTGGGATCCCCATCAAGAAGGGGGCAAGTTAGCACTTGAAAAGGTTCAACGAAGGGCGGCGCGCTGGGTTGTAAATCGCTACCGTCAGACATCCAGTGTAGGTGCTATGTACAAGCAGATGCACTGGGCTCCTCGAGAACGACGTCAGCAAATCAGGCTAGCCACCTTTTACAAGTTTCACCACGGCGACATCAAGACCAACTCTGCTCACATCCCTACGGGCTACACCCATCAGTACAACACCAGAAACACTCACGAGCAGCAGTACCATGTAGAACCCTGCTGCAGGAACTACAGAAAGAACAGCTTCTTCCCCTTCCAGCTGAGGCACTGGCATCGGTCTCGCTGGAGGACCTCAGATCCTGGATTATACCCCCCCCCCCCCCCCCCCCCCCAGTGTAAGACCCACTTATTCATAAGCTGATGATCCAGGCAGCAGTTTTTGATCTACCGTTGATCCGGAAACCCCCTACAATAGTGTCAGAATCTTCAACTTGATGAAGGTGGACACTTAAAGAAGGAAAGAAGAGAACCACTACAGAAGTTTTGTAATGTAGAGTAGTGCCGAGTGTACTCTCGTTTTGGCAACTGTAAAAGCATCTTTAACTAGAACACACACTTTAACTAGAACACACATTTCGTATCCTTTCATATCCATGTGTTTCGATTCTAGTCTTGAATATTTCTTAAATAATGCGGTCGACAACTCTCAAGTACTTTTAAACTTTCAATAGGTGCCATCTCATTTCAGAGAATGTCACCAAAAAGCAGGAGAAACTCAGACAAGTTTCAGTTGCCAAAACAACGGATTTAAAGGGTTCAACGGACTACAGTAGCAATCCAACCATTCAATCACCATGGTGCAGATGTCATTTGCTCTTTTTGCGTCATGCATGTTTTTCTGTCACATGCTGATCCTCATTTACTATCGTAGAAATGTCACAGTATCACATCCCTGAACAAAGACCATTTAATTTTCTGTGGAGAGATCTTGATCTTTCTGACATTTAGACACTATTTCTATATAAGCCAACCACATAATTATGTACAAAATTTTAACACCCTATATAAAGTGGAAACCGAAAAGTAGCCTACAACAGAATTTAGATTGTCGAGGTCATGACATTAACCTTTCATTTCCAGGTTTCGTCATTTCATCAAGGTACATCACACAAGATACAGTGCGGTGGAAAATTGCATTCTTATTGCCGACACATGGCGGCGCAAACAAGCAATTATCAATTTTAATGCGCCCCCCCCCTCCCCCCATGGCATCACAGCTTAATCTTGGATTTTTCAACAAAAAAAGGGGGGGGGCAGTCCCCCCATATCAAAAAAAGCCCCTCCCCCCCTCGGCCACTTCTTCAGCCAATTGTCTTGAAACCGGTGTTCCCTTGCACTGGCACTCTTTTCGGGCTGCTTCTCAGAGCTTTAGGATGTAAAATCGGAAATTAAATGAGGTGGGGAACAGTAGACGATAAACAGTAAACAAGTAGGGTATGTTTTGCTCCCATAAGGAAACCTAACACAGAGTAACTTTTATTCAAGACTGGCACAGCCTTTTAAACTTGAATAAAGTCAGACAAATACGTAGACGAACAATCTAATAGTGGGGGAACAAACAAGCGCAGGCCAACAACTGAACTGTCTGGCAAAGATTTGGACTTGAGGGGAGGGGAGAGGTGAGGGGAGTCTGAAGATGGAGAAACTGGGAAAATGAAATTTAAAAAAAAAAAAAAAAAAATGTTACAGATATGAAACTCTTCCTTAGCTGCATAAGGGAACCATCGCAATCCCTTTTGAAGGCAGATATATTTGTATTGCCTGCTCCTAGGCCTTTCGCCCGCTGGATCGGGACTCATCAGGGAGACACGGCTGGTTGTGTCTGCGCTCCCGGCGTCAAATAGAGACACACCACAGTCCATAATACTGTGGTGTTCTCACCACCATGGGTGCAAAAAAGAATCCAATAGCACCCCCAGAGCAGCCAGCGAAGAGTAGTAAAATGCAACCAAAAAAAGTGTGGGGAGGAAAAACAGTTGCTGTAAAACTAAAGACATTATGCAAATATAAAATGTTGGGGACAGTCGTTCAGCCTACGCCTGAGGATCCACCCAAAGATGAAAGGGAGATCAAAAGACAAACAGATCCTCAGGCAATTCCATCCCACAATTGATCTGCAGCTAAGAAATCCCAAATCCTGTTTGCATTGCTTTTTCGTAAAATGAAACAAATAGCCTGGGAAAAAGAACAACCGTTCTAGCCACGTGTCGCATGACTGATTGCTTGGGTTGCTCATTTTTCTGTAATGCACTTTGATGAATACCAACACACAAAGCCAGGGCTCTACAAGAACACAATTCTTCTCCCGTCAACTATCACTTGAATACAAGGGGTGTTCAAAAAATATTGTTCGAGCATGTGTAACTCATGAACCGTTGGGCGCTAAGGTTTCATACCTTCACATTCCCTCAAAGTACTCCCCTCCGACTTGGATGCAGGTTTCCAGCCTTCTACGCCAAGTTTCAAATGCCCACCAGCCGCCGTGGCGAAGTGGTTAGCGTCGCGGACTCCCGGCTGGGAGGTCGTGGGTTCGAATCCCATCAGAGTCATGTGGGTTTTTTCTGCCCCGGCCGGCTCCTACCCGGAGTTGAGTTTGCTGCGGACTCAGTTGGGAAGACTGGGACCACACAGTCGAGTTTCATCCACTTAATGGATGCGTTTCTGAGAGTGTTGCTCAAATTTCATGACCAACACTGCAGGTGCCTGTATCTCTGGGGCCTGGTTGACGCCAGGATATATTATGAAAGGAAGCGTAGAGTACAGCCCTGTCATGTAGTCTCAGACCGAACTGGAAATCTGTAGCATCATCTTAATCATCCTCATTCCCATTGATCAGCATTAAAAAAAAAAAATAATGTCTCAAATTCTGTGGCCCTTCATGCCCTGCTCTCATGGTGACCTCAATTTTCATGTCCTCTCCGCGTCTGTGGCCTTGGTTTGCTTCCGTCGGGGTCACCGGTATCGGCGAGTCCATGGGGGCTGTCGTTGGACGGACGTGGTCGCGCCCTCCGGAGGGAGAGCTCACTCACGCCGGCTCCGCGACTAAGCAATTATTGTCGTCAGTAGGGGGCTTAGTAGGTGGTGTCCTGCGTATGTTAGATCAGAACAGGCGCCACTGAACACCACCGAAGTGACTCGGCGGCAGTGCAGTGTCTCCTCCGGTGGGTTGCCTCTTGACGACTTCACATTGACTGCTCCCTGTGGATTGCTGGTGCCGGGGCTGCGGCGGGGCCAGCCGGGCTATGGCTGTGGACGGGGTGTCGGAATGGGTGGCGTGGGTGCACTGCCTTTGAGGTGGCGCAGAGGTTGGGACAGCAAAAACAAAAACAAAAACAAAAAAGTTTCAAATGCCCTCTGGTACCCCTCTGTGGGTGTACTCTCGAGCTCTGCTCCGACTGCTTTTGAGAGGTCTTGCACAGGTTCAAACTTGTGTCTTGCTAGTTTCTCTTTCTGAATCGGGAAGAGCCAAAAGTCACAAGGGGCCAAGTCTGGTCTGTATGCAGGATGGTCCAAGACTTGGACACCCTGCTCCTTCAGGAAGGTCGTCATAACCTTGGCTTTATGGGCACTGGCATTGTCATTGAACATTTAGGTCTTGGTGGTACCGATGGTTGGGCGCTGCCGACATATTCCTCCACGACTTTTGGGAGCACCACTTTAGTGTAGTATGAGGCTGTGATCGTCACCTTCTCTGGCAGAATATCAAGAGCAACAATGCCCTGGGTGTTGAAAAAACGCTGCATCTTGGAGTCCACCACTTGCTTTTATTTAGCCGTTGATGGCTGACAGCCTACACAAATGAAAATAAACCGAGAACAATCTGCCTCGTCCAAAGTGACCTGGACTCCAGCACATGTTAAATGGTACCACGAGTGGCATGTGTGGCACTGGATCCAGTTGGTCTCCTGGAAGTCTGTGCAGTTCGGATCGTCGCATTTGTCTGCTGACGACGCCCGAATTGCTGCCTTCACAGCAGCCCTGGTTCTTGTGGGGTTGATCTGCGAAGGACATTTTCCTTCGATGAGATCTTGCGCATTCTGAAACAAATCATTCAGGGATAAAACATACTGCAGGCTAAACACTTATAATTGCCATGATACATGTATAGACAGAAATGTGCAAAGATCAGGTGGATGTGAACAACAAACCTTTTTGACACAGGGTCTAAAGTGGACCTAGTCAGCCTATGCTTATTTTGAAAGTATGTAATACATACAAAGGATCCCCCAACATCAAGTTTTTTTTTTTATAGAAAACTCCCCCCCCCCCCCCCCCAATTACAAAAATTCAGGGGTACTTTCAACCCAACTTTCAAGGTTTTAAAGGGTAAAATGATCTTTATATGGAGTATTCATAACCACATCATAAAGTGGGTTGAGTTGATCAGCATTCTATTTTCAGAATGTAGTTCATAGTTAGGTGGCAACCTTCGCAACTCCAGAGCAGGTTCATTGGCTTCAGCATACAGATTTCTTTCTGGTGATTTGCAAAAGGCATCCAATGCAATGAGCAGACCTTCATGCTAAACTGAATCTCGAGCTTTAGAAAAACAACCATCAGGCAGAACCATGGTTTGCACACCCATTATCAAACTTTCATCTACGTAGTGAATGAATGAATCTTGTCCGCACACGATCTGGCATAGACATATTGAAAACAAGCGTTTCACAGACCTGTTAACCCCCTAAGAGACCAATGAGTAAGAATCGAAGCTCAGTGAGGCAGAAATTTGTAATTTCTGAGAGCTAAGAGTAATCAAGCGCGACATTTACCTTTTTTCAAACAAACACGATGCAATGAAATTGTTCACAAAATTTTTGTGAACTTTACTTTTCTTCAAAAACAAGCTTTTCTTTTAAGTGTCACAAGAAATCTCTACAAATTATGAAAATGTATAATACACTGGAAACACACACAAATCCCCTAAACCATCATGGCATGGCACACCAAGGCTTGACAGTGCGCCAGAAACAACCTAAAAAATTGGAAATGAAATGAGGCAGGGAACAGTAAACAATAAACAGTAAACAAGTTGGGTAACGTTTGCTCCCCAAAGGAAACCTAACACAAAGTAACTTTTAATCAAGATTGGCACAGCCTTTTAAACTTGAATAAGGTCAGACAAATACATAGACGAACAATCTAATAGTGGGGGAAAAAAAAACAAGGGCAGGCCAACTCAACCGTCTTGTTAGTAATGGCTTGGCAAAGATTTGGACTTGGAGGGGCGGGAGTTCGAAGATGGAGAAACTGGGAACATGAAATTAAGAAAATATATAACCTAAAAAATGTTCTCCCCTGTTGCTTATTCTGTGCATGTGGGGTTGGCTATCAGCGCAGTGGTGATTGTGTCATTTTTTAAGTATCGCACCATACCAGGAAAGAATTTGTCCCCCCCCCCCCCCTTCCCTTCCATCAATCCCCAACACAAACGGTCCATTCTGCAGTCAAGATGCAGCAGCAGTTCAGGCTTCCATGAGAAGGGTCCTTACAATGTGTGTTGTCTTTGTTCGACCGCTCTTGAACTGTTTGGCGATAATGTGTGTTGTCTTTGTTCGACCGCTCTTGAACTGTTTGGCGATCTCCAAATCTGAGAACGCTTCTTAAAAAAGCTGGGATGCATGGTCGGCTGCGCTAAGACCGATGTT
>JAFLJL010011196.1:17500-20382 GCA_018398815.1 Conus ventricosus
TGTGGCACCCCAACGGTCAATCTGACAACAGGATAAGTAGTAGTAGTAGTATGTATGTATGTATATGATAAGCCAGATTTGGATGATAAGTTTTCCCTCCGAAGTGTGCTGTCTCGCAGAATGCTCTGCAGCCGAGACGAAAACATTTTGTTGTCAGCAAAGTTGGAATATTTGTAAGAATTAAAATATGTAAAGCAGTTCCATTTGAAATAGAGTGTTATAAGTGAACGTGTCCATAAGTAATGACTGAACAGTTCTTATTCTGATGTATATGAACAATACAATAAAGTAATGCTGGGCGCAGCAATTATTTTATGGATCGTTTCAACGCCAATATGCAAATGAGTTACCTTTTAGTTCCTTTGCGCTCCAAGCTAAAAACAGGACCGATCAGGGAAACTGGGATAACCCGCATATACAGCAATATGTCAGGCATCGCGAAACTTACTGAAGAAACTAATATATTTTTATATGTATATAATATATTATATATATATATATATATATATATATATATATATATATATATATATAATATATATATATATATATATATATATATATATATATATATATATATATATATACTGACATCCGGTTCTGTGAAATTGGCATAAATGACTATTTTTTTGTTTGTTTTTGTTTTTATCGTTAACACCATTCATAACAATCAATTCCAATGCACACTATCTCTAGACTCATGTTTTGAAAGAAAAACCAAAGACGTGAGAAAAAAATTTGTTTGATGACTTACATTGTCATACAACCATTGTCTGTATTGGCCACTACTCCACATAGTAGCCAAGAAACTTGGCAATACATACACCGAGCAAGGTTTGTCAAAGTTTGCATCCCGAGCTATCATGCCAAGGTACCCATTTAGGACCTGAAACATCAAAGAAATAAAGCCTTTTGTAAAGCAAAGAAAATAACAGAACATCAGGGATCATGACTAGTAAAATTCTAAGGTCAACATCGCTAAGTAATCTTTTTCTATATGAATAATCCTTCTCTCTCTATCTCGTTTTCATCATAATTTAAGTACAACCAGTAGATCTGTCAACCAACCCCAGCCACGATCAATGAGGAATGCGACTAATGCCACTAACTAAAAATTGTGGACTTTTAAGTTCCTTCAAAATACCTTTGATAAGATTTATAAAACAGGCTCTGCCAGTCACATAGTGATAACGACACGTGTTGAAGTCTGGGTGTGTATGTGTGTGTGTGTGAAGTCTGGGTGGGTATGAAGTCTGGGTGTGTATGTGTGTGTGTGTGCGTGTACAACACACGATACCCTGTTTTTCTTTGATCACTGCTATCTTCTCTCAACAATCAACATATTGATGCCAACACATTATTTCACCTGTTATAATGAACATCATCCCACAGCATTGTTTATTTTTTTAAACAACACTATTTATATGAACCCCCAACCTCCCACCCCCACCGGATCAAGAGATATGAGCTCTCCTTCTCTTGAAAATTTTCAATTTGAATACCCCAAAATGGCCATCAAAGGTATCCAAAGAGAAGAGATTTTGTTTTGGCAAGAACATCCGCTCTTCGTCGTTGGTATGATTTTTCACTTGATCAAAGTGTACCTTTGACTTTTAAAGAAAAAGTTCCAGGGCACAAAATGAATTTCATTATTTTCCTACACATCTATTTTTGTAGGTAGGTCCAGCCTAACAGTGGCCATGGCTAACAGGCAGCAGAACAGGAGAAAACTGCCAATTTCAACTTGTGCATACTCCTTAACTACTCAACACTGTCAAATAAAAAATATCTCCACATCTAAAATGAACCTCTGACATGAAGTCTGTGTGTTTTTTATGGTATGAAAGAAGTGTGCTTTTATTGTGAACGATCTAAACACACAAACCAAACACCGCGTCGGCGACCTTGTGCAAACGATTCACGCCGCGGGCTATCCGTGACCGCAAACAACAACATCCGGAAAAGTGTTCGGAAACTTGACAAACTATATGCACAGCGACGATTGTTGGTACATATGAAACAGAAAAGCCTGCAGAATCGAATGGTTTTAAACTTCGTCATAGTTCCTTTTTATTAAGTGCTGTAAATTTTGTGCCGAAAGCCTAGCATAAACTTCAGAAGCATGGCAATATCGGTAATTCTGAACGAAAATGTTAAAGGACCACTCGTTTTGTAGAAAAATCGATGCTCTTTTCGTTCGTGTATATAAGGATGCACAGGCTGCTGTGTGTATAAGTTCAGCCAGGATAAAGAGAGAACCCCGTAGTCCTATCGGCATTCAGCATTCCCACAACGGGGGGGGGGGGGGGGGGGGGGGGGGGGGGGGGGTACGAAGCTTACACGATTTTTCGAGTCGAGTGGCGAGTTGAAACCGATGGATCTCAACAGTCTTGAGCGTGATCTTGGTAAGTATGCGAACGATTCACTTGTTTAAGCTCTTGCCTGTTATTTAAAAGGAATTCGTGTTTCTTAACTCTGGAAATTATTTTAGAAGTGATTTTTTTTCATCGGACAACGGGAGACATGTGCTCGGTCGAGTGGTGTTGGTTAGCTCCGTGATCGGTACTAATGGTTGCAATCAGTGATCAACCTTTTAGTTTTAAAACAATTTCATAGAATAACTTTTCCCCAGTCTCGTTCAGATTTCATTTTAGAAGGTTTATGATTTTTGTCTAGAATGAAAATTACAAATAAAGATTAAAATTTGGCACTGTAACTTCGACAGGGACAATAACTCGGCTTTCAGACTTCAATGAAAAGTGAAAGTAGCAGATGTATTGATTTAATTTGCACTAATTGCAGTGCTGTTGTACAAATGAATCAATGAATTAATAAAATCAATAATTGATAAATAAATGAGAAATAAATGAAAAAAACCTAAA
>JAFLJL010011196.1:28299-53522 GCA_018398815.1 Conus ventricosus
ACCTGTCAGATCATACTTGGAACTGGTTGAAATGAAGTGATCATATAGACGCTGGCCTGCAAACGCGGCAGTACCTCAAACTCACACAAACAGCCAAACGACCCATGTGATCACTGAGTTTGGTGCGCGCGGGACCAACCTGTTCACAAGCAGAAGTGGCCCTAGTAGTTTCACTTCTTGTTTGTTTGTTGGTGTTTGTGTGTTTGTCCTACCCCACGCATGCACACCCCCCACCCCACGCATGCACACCCCCCACCCCACCCTACCCGCCCCCACCCCATGCATGCACACACTTAAGTCACTTCTAAGTTCTTACTTAAGTCATCCCAAGTTCTAATTAAGTTCTTAATTAAGTTCTTAATTAAGTTCTTAATTAAGTTCTTAATTAAGTTCTTAATTAAGTTCTTAATTAAGTTCTTAATTAAGTTCTTAATTAAGTTACCTTAAGATTGTAATTAAGTCGTCCTTTAGTACAACTAAGTTCTTAATCAAGTTATCTTATAATTATCAAAAAAATTATGTTTTATCTTAAACAGCAGATGTCTAATATAGTACACACACGCCTCAATAAAACGCGTCATCGCTGAGGATGTCTTGCTCAGCGTTCTCTGCGCGAGACTGGTCAGCATAGATCTTAATGAAGTTCTTACATCCTAAGCAATTACAATTCTGGTCTATGGAAATGCCTTTTATAGACTCCATGTCTTTATTTTATTGACTCCATCATTTTAAACAAATAATAATCCGCCATGTTTTATCAAAAATTTAAATTTAAGTTCTTAAAATATTATTGCATTATAAATGGATCAAAATGATGTTTGTGTTATTGGCGGTTTTCGCGTGCTGTTGTCTTTTTCTGTATTAGTGGTTCAGGTTGTTTAACTTCTTTTGTTTTTGTCGCCATTGTTTATATACTTTATAACCGTAATAACTGCCCCAGCAGCGCAATGGCGCCAAAATGGTAACAGTTTTTAAGTTCAATATTCCATGAAGACTTTGGCGCCCTTGAATTAACTTGCTCTTGTTCTGGAGCTGGCATTGGATTAAACTTTGGCGTTTGGCGGTGTTATGTTTTCATTCTGTGATTGTAACTGTAATTTTTTTGTTTTGTTCCACTCTGCTAATTTTTTTCCTGCTGCAATGCGTCCAGGATGAGGTTTTTTACTGGTCACTTTCTCGACTTGATTCAATGTTTTCTGATTCAGTGTTTCCTGATTCTGCTCGTTCATTTTGAAGGGAAATAAAATCTATATGATTAAAAGTAATTAATCCTATGATTAACGGCGATAACAATGTTCCAAATCTGTAATATAAATCACAGCTTAGAGACTCTAATGACTTTGTTAAAACTGGATCTTGCGTTAAATCATACGTAAGATCTTGTTCAGAATCAATGGGGGCAAATCTGCTGACTAGTTTAGTGTACAAACTAAGAACTGTTTGTCCTACACTTTTTACCAATTCTCGACCCCAGCTGCGCTTCATACCTGTTATGATACTTTATAATGTCTTGCGGCGACATCTGTTGAATCTGTTCAATGCTGAATTCAGTTCCGAGGAACTGTTTTGTTTTCCCACATGCTGCCAAAGAATACAGTCTTTCCTTTTGGGCATAATAGCTTGATCATCAACTTCTTCTTTTGTAAGTTCAGGAAGGTTTAGGCCACCTGTAGCTGTAGTAGATCATCGCTGTTCATGTATTTATTAATTAATTATTATTTTTTTTAAAATGAGCACCGAAAAAACTGTCGCCAACCTTGTATATACCATTCTGCCGTTATCGGAGGTCTAAGTGTAGGATACACAATGCTTGTAAAAGCCTGTTTAAAAATAAAACTGGCAGATCTTGGCAAACTAGACTTTGAGGATTCAGCAAAGCTAATCGCTATTATTACAGCTTCATTTGCTACGAAAGATTTTCTAGTTAAGCAAGAATAATTCCAGAGAATATAAATATGTAAAAAAATACATTTATAAAAAATGGCTTCACTCGTAATGATGATAGGTGGCGCTGTGGTGAATGCGCTTGCTTTTAGCGGAAGTAATTACATGTTTAGTAAACTACGGGATGACGACGAGAGAAAAAGACATAACAAAGCTGTGGAGCAACTAGCCGCAGCACAAGATCGCTATGAAAGCAGAGAATTGAGCATTTTAGTTTCATTAACGGACACACTGAAAAAAACAGGACAGGGCAGCTTACACATTTAAAAAATGTTGATAAAAGAAATTTAAAAGAGTATTATCTAGTAAGGGGCAAAACCAATCCAGACATTGCCCCCACCAAAATTCAGCAACTTTTATCAACCATCAGAAAAACGAAAGATGCAAGAAATCGGGTTTATTGTCGTTGGTATGACTGTTTGTATTTTGTTGTGCATAATATCAGCTGAATAAAAATGAAAAAAAATCTATTATTCACCCAAAGGATATTGGAAGGGGATCACGGCAATCAAAAAGCTAAGCCAAGCAAGCGGGTGTCAGGAACAAACAACAAAAGAATGGTTATCTAAACAACGATCTGGCAAATTTATTTACCTGCACCTAGACGAATACAGAGACCACACTTTGTGGGAAAAACAACCCAAACGACACCCATCAAATGGATCTTCTATATTTACCCTCTGATACGATTAGACGAAAAAGATTTAAGTACGCACTCACAGTCATTGACATAGCTTCAAGATATAAAGATGCGGAACCATTAACACAAAAGAGTGCTTCTGCTGTTGCTGTGCTATACAACTGATATACCAACGAGGCCCCTTAACTTATCCTCGCATGATTCAAGTCGATGATGAAAAGAATTTAAAGGACAAGTGAATCAATTATTGTTGAAACATAGAGTTACCATTAAAAGAGGCATTCCGGGAGTTCACAGATCACAGGGTTTAGTTGAAAACTTTAACAAACAGTTATCTGAAAGACTTTTTTCCTACCAGTAAACACAGAGAGCTGATTGACAAGTCTCGCAACACAGAATGGGTTAGAAGACTGCCCTCAGTTTTGCGCGCAATGAATAATGAAGAATTTTAAAGGGCTAAAACCAGTACAAGCAATCAAAAAAAAACAATAAATGTTGTTGAAGGAGAGTCTTCATCCGGCAAACTATTACCATTTGGTTTGAAAAATAAGGTACCTTTATTTACCGGGGGAAGCAGAAGGGGACACTCGCATCAGGGCAAAAACCCATCCAGTTTGGAGTGTTGATCCATATGGGAAAAAAAAAGAATTGTAAAGATGAATCCCCCCGTGTATTATTTACGAGAAAATGACACAACAAAACAACCAGCTCCTCAAAGATCTTTTGTGGAAGAAGAACTGCAGATAATCCCACCAGACACAGTTCCACTTTAATTATTTTACGTTCTATAATGTCCATATGCATATGAAAACTCTGGATTAACAAACACACGTTTTGTGTTTGTTCTATCTAATGACTTCTTTGTACAACCGTTTTGTGTTGATCTCATGTAGATTAGATCGCAGTTTTACGTTGTCATGATGAAAAGTCTTATTGTCAAACAATGCCTCTTGTAGTTGTCATGCGATATGCTCGACTGCACAACACTGCGAGATATTCCCTTTGCTTTCTTAATGGTTTTCACCTGGCTCGAAATACTGTACATTTTCGACCTTAACCCCACATACTCCTTAATCACCTTTCCAGATAATTCATCCTTCATCTTTCCTAAAACCTTCTTGTTAGTAATTGAATGTAAAGGCGAATCTTTAGGATAATCAGATGTGTCGTACCATCCGCTCGCTCCTTTAGCTACTTCTATTTCCATGTCTTTATAGATGTCTTCAGTAGGGATATCTATAACAAAACTGTCTGTATCTGTGTAAAGTACTCTGACTCTGGATACGAGGGTTTAAAGTAGTCATAAAGAAATTCTAACATTAAAAGCTTTGATAATTCTAAAACAGTAAACCCAATAAATACAGGCTTGTCCAATTTGACTTTCTTTTTCTTCATCATTATACCAAAAAGCTGGTCATGAAATCTTCTAAAGTCCTGATAATTAGGTTTGAAGTCAGCTTAATTGCTTCGTTCTCTTGGTGACCAATCTGACATCTTTGCGCTTGTGCGGATTCTCCATAGTCTTTCCAAAACAGCTGTTGTTCATCAGCTTGAAAAGTCTTTTTCGAAGCATCTGCGGATTTATTTCTGAGATCAGTGTTCTTCATGATGTATGGTTTCATAAACTGTTCTTGATCAAAAGCAATTATACGATGAACTGCTGTCAACTTCAAACCGTGTCTTAAATAAAATTGTAGAAGTCTGTAATGACAGACATAATTTTTTTGCCTCGAAGATTAGGCACAAGTTTAGGCGCTCTGTTTTCGCCATCTTTAGACTTTCTGCTGCTAAGGGGTAGTCATTATGCAGATCATGGAGTTCATGAGGATATTCTAAATCAACTTCTAGAATGAAACCACGCTGTTGTCCCGGCGCCAAACTGCCCAACCACTTTAATGCCTTTTGAATTTTATTTGTACCTGTGTACATTTAAAGTTACGTAATGGAAGCGATTGCGCCATAGCCCAACCATACAGATTGTTTGCATCTAAATACATGAGATAGTTAGACCTTTTACTTGGATCATAGTCGTCCAATTATTTGTTGTTTGCTTTACAGTAATGATGCGACACCATACTAATTCCCCCACGCAATCCGTTTTCAATCATCTGAATCATTGGTAAATCTGACAATAAAATCAATCTGTACTCCAGTAATCTTTAAGAAAGCGTCCCAACTCATCCCGGGCGCAGAAATGTAATGTGCGGATCCAGGCTATAATGTTTCATGCAAGTCTTTCTGTAATTTTCAAAGACGTCCGCCAACAAACATGTATCACCATCAAGTAGGAGTCATGAAGTCTCCCATCGTTTTACAATCTAACTTCTGCCACGCATCTTGAGCATGCTGGTAATCAGAATCACTGATGTCCTTTCCTCTAAGACTAGAAAAGAACGCGCCTTTAGGCGGAAGTGTATCTTCATCAAACCTTTTCCCCAACTGTTCATGTACTCATAAGGGTAAACACCCTTTCTAACAAGCGTTGGTCAAAATATTCTTCCGTTATTGGCAGGACTTTAAGGCCATAGCCAGTAAACTCTAATGATCCCATCATGTGCTGCATAGAGTCATAAAAGACATGTTATTTAAAGTGAAACACATGTACTTTTCTGATGACTGTGCAATGCATGCTACCCTGAAGGCATCGCCCACTGCTTTCATTATAAGAGAGAGTCGTAACCTCGCAAGTTATGAAAGAATACAGGCAGCTTCCCATGTCTTTGGTTCAAACTTTATTTGAAGATTGCATTTACTGTGCGCTGCTCCTCTGAACTTCCACTAATGTGATCATGGTCTCTTACTTTTGGATTTGTTGCTTCTTAACTAATTCTAAACCACAAATCCAACAATGTGTAGCTGAGTCATACTGTTGCTGGTATTTAGGCGTCATTATGATTTCAGATAAATTCAGATTATTAGAACATCATTACGCACTTGCTGCATGCGTTTTAAGAAGTATTCTGCAGCATTTGGTCGTCTGTATAATTCTGGCGTTGAATGAGCGCCATCTGACCTAACAATAATGAAAGCAAATGAACAAATCTGATGATTACTCATTAAGACTGTTTTTCGAAGTTTTGTGGCGCTGGCCCTTCATAAGGAACAATAAGCGACTCGAAGTCTGCGTAAACAACATATGGAGAATTTTGCAGTCGTTTCCAGTTCTTAAAACTAACTTTACTGCCTTCTGGGGTGTAATTAGTTCTGTATTACAGTCAACTGGGCCGATACAATGTTTCTTATGTTCGCTTGCGGCTTGAGCAGATGGAATTCTTGTTAAACATTTTCTGCAGAATTCTTGTTTATGCCCATTCTTGAAGCATGCTGCATTAGTTTACTCATTGTGCGTATCAATGTGTAATGCGGTAGCCCCGCTGGTGAAAGCATCAGTAGTAAGTCAACATGATTTTTGTCTGGCTCGCCAATCGTTGGCTATTCTTAGACACTTTAATTGGCGCCAAATTTGTTTCCTCATCCCATGTGTAGATATTAACAGTTATTGGTTTGTTTTGTTCTTCAAACTGACAATTTGTTCTACACTCACGGGAAAGGATATTCCACTAAAGTTAAGATCATTGACGTAAGGGCAATAGTTAGACACTCTCTCTGCGTTTTTTGCGGACGTGATGCAGCCTTGCAAGAACACACCACATAAAACATTTGTTGTCTGTATTCTTTATGTTTAGAACTGCTTTTTTTGCAACTAATGCTGGAGGTAGTGGAATGTAAGACTTGCCAACAATCGGCGCATACTTAGACTGTTTTAATCTGATCTCTAGGACTTCGCCCTCTGACCAACCAGAGCCTCTCATTTTGGCTTCTTCAGCGGCCACATCAAACTGTGTAAGCAGTTCGTCTGCCCAACCGGGAGTTAAGTCATTAGAGGAAAGAATAGTCTGCTGTTTAGTCGAGACCCAGACTTCTGGGTTTTCTTCATTTATTGTTATATAGTCGATTAAAACAGCTAACATTACTTTAACTGGTGGGTCTATTGTTAGTTTACCGGGAACTTGAGAAATAGCATGAGCAACCTTGCCCGTACGCTTGCTGGATCAATGACTTCTAAATCATATCATTCAGTGCCCCTTGATAAATCTTCTTGCATTGCTTCAAACAATTCGTCTGGACCTTCATATATTTTATCCATGCTGATTTTCTTTTCTAACTCAAAATATTTATTTAAATCAAAAAAAATAATTAAATTTCAATATCGATGGTCTTTTTGTGTTTAGACTCATAAACTAAAGTATAAAACACCCTTTGGCGTTGTTAATGTGAGCTGTTTAGAGCAAGTTTAATGTTTCGTTTACTTTTTTTAAGCATTCCTTTTTTATCTGCTCGGGGTCTGGCTGTTGAGAAAAAGTTGCCCTCGCCTTTCTTTGAAGATCAAACTTTGTCTTTTGTAGTCATCAAAATGGGCCTGTAAACGATTAAATTCTTCATCCGTGATGTTTGAGTCAGCTAGTGCTTTATTTATTATCAGCTTGAAGGAACTAAGTTTAGCTGTTATTAGTTGAACCATAGCTGTGTGCTTTGGAGTTTTTTTTATTTTTTTGCTAGCAGCACCTACGGCTAATGAACATAGGCCAAGAGCTAAAAAACAAACCGCCTAGAGGTAAAGCTGCGGTACGCCTATGCCCATTGCTAAGAGGCCAACACTCGTTTCCTGCTGATGCGGCCTTATAGTCGATGCTCCAGTATTAACATAGGTAACAGCATTAAAGACAGCAGAATACCTTCGTTTGGCTTTGCTGTATTTTGAAAGGTCTTGCTCTAGTTTTTGTTGCATTGTGTAATGTTGGTTAATCTAAAGTTTTTATGCCGGGGTTTCTACTATCTTTTCTCTTGGCGACTCTGGCGCTGTGGGCACATTTGGATAAACTTGAACAGTCATGCTTTTTTAAAAATGAAAAAAATAATTTAGTATTCTATTTGGTCTAATCGTTTCTTTGCAATATTCAGCTGTGTATCAATTAAAAAAAACAAATGTACATTAAGTGGTTTATCGCTTCTTTTCTGTCTCAATTTGAATGTTTACGTCTTTAACCGTTCTCCCACTTCCATGCAACTGATTATCCTCAGTTGACCTTAGGTCAACCCATAAACCGTATTTTGATGTTAAATAATCGTCAAGCCTAACACTGTGAAGGTGTAGATCTTTAGACGCAAGGTCTGCTGTTGGACTTCTCCCCCTCCCACCCCCAAACAATTTTCTTATTTCGCCAAAATGATGATAAGGCCTAAGTCCGCTAGCATAGATTTGGTTAGGACTACCATCAATCGAACATTGTACTTTCGTTATTTTGATTAAAAAACTTTTCACTTGCTCTTGCGAAGGGTTCTTCATCTTCACACAGCAATAAAATACCTTTAAGCGATTTTGCTGTGACACTAAGATTAAAATTCCATATAGCGTCTGCCCTGCTTTTAGGATATGTTGAATGATGACGCACGTTTTCGTAATATATTACTAATTGTGACTCATATTGTTGCCCAATCAGCCTTGCTAAATTAGAGTTGCTAACAACATCAAACTCTAACGAGATGTCAGAAATGCTGTACTTGCTTCAGTGTCTGATGATCTGATAACACGTTTGTAGTCATTAAAAGTTAGTTCGTATGACAATCTGTCTTTTAATGCCCCTTGAAGGTATGGGGCATGCGCTTTTAACAACTCAAAATCTAGGGAATGGAAAAGCGATTTCCAAACGCATAACTTACAGCTAAAGACTTTTTGCTGCTTTTATCACCTGAGGCGAGTTGGGCGCCTATTCTAATTTTAGTGCTTCTTCATTACCAATTCCTTGAAACGCAAGATCTTCCCTTCATTCGCGTTAGCCATAGATCAGAATAAGTTAAAAATATGTCTGCATTGTTTAAAGAAAATACTTCTTTCCCCTCAAGTTTTATAGAAATTTTCTTAACGATTGCCCGCCCTAGATTCTGGACAACTGTTCTGGGTTTGGGGCTGTTGTTGAAGCGAGTTCTATTTTGAAAGTAAGCCGTGCAGAGCCTGGCACAATCAAATCATCCGCTCCTAAGTCTGGAAATCTGACAGTAAGAATTGATCTGCATCAATAGTAGATGGATTATTTGGAACAGTAATATTCCGTTTATTTCCCTTCACGCCATGGGGTTCTTTCAGTCTTCTACGCGGTCAAGAATCGAGCCATATACTTGTGACATTTTTATAAAACAAAATAAAAGTTAATTATTAAAAAACATGGCAGCATTGAAGATGAAGATTATAATATTGATCCTGTAACGCCAACGTGGATGAAAGAACTCCTTGACACAGCATCGCTCAGCGCTCTCATTGCGGGATGAATTAACAGAAGATAAGGGCAGATCATTATACCAAAGTTTAAAACAAAAACCTCCTGAAACTATATACCCTGATGATTTTGAACTAAAAGATAACCATTTGTATTTTTAGAAACGACAAAGGAAACGTGTTCCGCTTACGTATAAACTAAACTCATCAAAGTTTTTAAGCGAGGATACAATTAGACAAAGGCTCACTGCAAGCGAGCGGGATCGCCTTGGCTTACTGAACCAAAACAAAAATTAAAGAGGAAAGCAGTTGCTACCCTTCAAAACATGAAACAAGAACTCCCCAAAATTCCCCAAAACATAGAACTTCAAAATTTAATTCCAGCACGGACAAAGTAATAAATGTAGTAGAAGCAGAAACCAGTTTTCAGAAGAAACAGCATTAAAAACAATTAATGATCCCCCAATACCCCCGCAAAATTAGAGGCTATTAATCATGCTGTAAGAAAAATTAGAGGTGAATTAACAAACAATTTAGCAAAACTAAGTGAAATAGATGAGCATATAAAAAAAGAAAAAGAAAAACTCGTTGAGGCTGATGACGCCAACTTAGGGCCTGGGTTAAAGAAGAATAGAACAAAGACTAAAAATCTTGAAAAAGAAAGAGCAGCAAGACTAAAAGCGGCGTCTACTAACCGAGACCAATTACGAACCCAAGTGATTAGAATAAGAGAAACTATCCAAAGAATTTTATATGAAGACACAACGCTAGCAGAAAGAATAAAAACACTGTTTAGAGAGCAAGGTGTCACATTAGCAAGCGTTATAACGGCCTTAGGATTTGCAATAAGTACGTTGGTGATAGCTATTACAGGCGGGGGTGGTGCTGGGGTGGTGCCTCCATCGCCATCGCCTCCACCTGATAAATCATGGTAAAAAAACAGCTTGATCATCTTGCGAGTTTATTAAAAAAATTAGCTGGTAAAGCTATAGACTCTTTACCAGGTATATTAGGGAGTGTTATTAGCTGGCTTTTGTCTACTGCAAGCAAAGTAGTTGGCTTTATGGCCGAGCACTTATGGCATTAGTTCTCTTAATAGTTGGTTATTATTTAGTAAGATAAAGACCAAGTAATCCTAAAGCAGTTAATCCAACAACAAACGCTGTCTTTCATATTCATGGTCATCGCGAACAAAGTCCACGTCTTCAACAGTCTTTGGGCTTGAACCTCGGGATTGGATGACTTAATCTTGGGGGTTTTTTTATTGTTGTAATATTACTGGCTCAGAATTTATATCGTTTTTCCTAACCTTCTGTTCATTACCTGCTACAAGGATTTCATTGTTGTAGTTTATTATTGTTCCTACCTGGAGTCTGAGGGCAGAAGGCAGCATGTATAAACCAGTGCCAACAGCAAAGTCTACTTTCGATCTTGCGAATTGTAAAACATGTTGGTACCTTTTTATACTTGAAGGTAAATCAACTGTAGAATTAATGGCGTCCTCTAAATTTGCTAAGTATTTTTTTGTGCATCCAAACCAGTAGAAGAATCATTATGCTCGATCTCGCTTGTGCTTGCGAACCTAGCAAACACCAAAAGTAAGTACGAATAGAGTCGTTTATTCGTTCTATTCCCGCTTTAGTTAAGCCCTCAGATATGGGCTAAGATAAATGTTGTCCATGCTGTTTTATGCTCTTGCTCTATGGACCCGAGGTGAACGCCTGTGCCTGAAGAGAAAGATGTGTAAGGAGGATTCCAGTCATAGTTATACTTTCTGTGCACGCCCCACAAATAAGGGTGCCTAAGCCATGATTAAGATCCGACTTTTGTCTAAAGTCTGTCTTAACATTAATATTTAAATCGTTACGATCCTTTCAAAAGCCTTCATGTCTATTCGTTGCTGAATGGATTAAACGTTTTGTCATTCGGTAATGCGCTTGCAGTTCAGTCAAAAATACGTCTAAATGGTGTAATAAAAAATAAAATCAAAACACTGACCTCACCAAAGGATCAGGATGATTTAAATGATTAGCATACGATACTCCACACCCAGTTGATGCACAAAACACAGCAAAGTTTAACTGGTTCTGATAAAACTGCATCGGGTGACTGAACCACACTTTTGCGATGTATCTTTTAATAGGGGTGTTAAGAAAATCTGCTTAATGGAGTACTCACCTTTTTATAGAAAAGTGAAAAGTCTGGTCACAGCAAGTCAAGAGTATCAGTTGCTATATTTTTAAGATTGTAGTGCGCCAACAGAATATTTTGCATTAGTATATTTAAATGCACTCATTTTTATTTCTTTAAAAAATTTTTGTAACAATAACAACTCAAGAACCCTCCTTCGTTTTAAACATACTATTGATAACAATTGCGGAACCAGAATGGTCGCACTCCATGAAATATTCTACAAAGACTATGTTTAATATAACTGAAGCCAAGGGAATAATAAGATTAAAAAATATAATAATGCAGGAACTTTAGTTGGACAGTTAATCATACCTGATGGTTATTACGGATTTGCTCACTAAAAGAAGCAATGAGCTACTTCAACATTACCTCAAACTTAACAATGCGAACTTAAAACAATGTTGACATTCATACCTGAAAAAAGAAGCAGTAGGTTACTACTTTGATGTAGAGCTAGCTAAAATGTTAGGCTTTGCAACTGACAGTCAGGACGCTCAAAAATTTATAGTTACACAAAACAAAACTACTTATGAGGGGAAAAATCCGCTCGATCTTGAATTACATTCATTACTCTATGTTCATTTAGATGAGCTGAGCACTGATGAAAACTTATATGATGGAAGGCCCTCACTGTTTTAAGAGCTCTTCCGTCAGGAAAGCTGCATATTGCGATTATGAAATTATACAATTCCCTAATTTACAGTTAAAAAAATTAGTTTGTGGGAGGTTGGATCATTTAATATAAAGATCAAAGACAAAACGGGGAAAGTCGTAAAATGTGATAACCTGCACATTGTTTTGGAAATAAAATAATAAGTTGTACTAAAAAATGTCGCGTGGGGCCCGATAATCGGGAGTTACATTAGCGCCTGTGAGGTGTATAACTTTAGAATTAAAAGACCTTGCAGACGTTGTCGACTTTGAACAGAATGGTGAAATAGGCACTTTGTATGGTTTTGAGTACACTAAAGATGGTGATTATAAACGCAAAGAGGTTGGTGACAACAAAAGTTTCCTAAACTAGAACAGCTGCGCAATCGAGAAGCAAATAATGTTGGCCAGTATGAATATAAAATAGTTCGAAAACCTGACCTTAAATGGCACTTAGAACCATATTTAGAATGGGAAATAAAATTTGAATTCATAAGCCCATTTACATTTTTTGGCCGTCAAAAAAGTTTCAGAAAAGCATTCAACTCTGGCCCTTTACATGTAAGTCTTATGCCGGACGACAATAGTCGGAAAGAGATTGAAAATAAAGCCGTATGGGAATAAACAGTACATCCTCCACAGAAGAGAAACGGTTTAAAAGATGCTTCTACAAGATTACAATCATTCCACAAATGAAATTAGGTGATATGTCACAATGATATTTGAAATTTCTGTCTTAAAAGTTGAAGAGGGATGGGGTTGTGGGGGTTAGTGACGTCCTTCTAAAAGGAATTCTAATTAGCTGGCAAAACTTAGACGTTGAAAAACTTAAGTTACCGTCGTCATTCTTTACAATGGTGAGGATATTAAGGTCATAACAACAAGCAACAAAATCAATATTAGTCTAAATAGAAATAATCTTACAGAACTAAATTGGATTAATCTTACACATTTAGACCTTATAGGATTTATTATACTGAACAAGTTTTGACAGAGAGCATGATAAAAACAATAACTGGATTAGATTAAGTTCTGTTATAAAACTATGGAGCAGTTAAACTTTATGACAAAAACCCCTCATTGTTCATTAATTTGTGGACAAACTGGTTGTGGAAAAACAATATTTATCCTCAACCTGTTACAAACAGTTTATCGTTATAATTTGATCATATTGTGATTTTCTGCCCAACACTTAAATGGAACAAAGCATTTTCACGATAGAAGGTTTATATGGCAGATGATAACATATTTTTAGTTAATCCCAGCAATAAACTAAGTGAATGTTTAGAACGATTTTTTATATTGTTTGAGGGAACGCAGACGCTATTTATTATAGATGACTGTTCAGCAGAAAGAGACATAGTTAAAAAGAGAAACACTTTGTCGAAACTACTTTCAGTGAAGGCATGCTGGATAATGTTGGATTTTAGCCAAAAATATAACTCGGTTTTAAAAGACTTTAGAGAACAGTTAAAGACTGTATTTTATTTCACATGAAAGACAGAGATGCATTTGATGAATGTTGCGTGAAAATGATGTTATTGAAAACGATCAGGAAAAACATAAGATTAAACAAAAACTGAATCTGAAAACTTTAGTAAATTAGTATTGAAAACGGACTAACCCTACACAGTATGTCTGTTTGTAGATAATCGTTATTTTTTGGTTACTGTCAAGGAACAGGAAAAGGCGCTTTTAGGCCACTTCGCCCGAAAACTGGTTGAAACGCGAAAGTGAGCCAGATTGGCAAAATACTGTTCTCTGGAATTGTGTGGAAGCCATGCATGTTTTTTTAAGGTTGTTCTGCTATCTAAGGAAAGTACTTAAAGTGGCCGTGGAGTCGGACCGGCTATGTGTTAATTTGGACTGAAGTTTGACTTAGATTGTGTACTACTGTGTGGCACTGATGGTTTTTAAAGTAAGCTGTGTATAGTCTGTCTGGAAATCTCTTTCCTTTTATACAAATGGATAATAATTAGACTAAAGCTAAGTGCTAACGCTGGTTTTCATTTGGATAAGGTTACCATTGGGTGCATCTTGTGATTGGAGTAGGTTAGTTAGTTAAGAGACAGAATATTCACAGTAGTGACTTCGACTCCCACGGGTTGTGCTCATGATGAATATGAATTTAGTATGTGTAGGGTACTATGGGATTCATGATAGATTCTTAGTGGGGATGCGCCTGTATGTGTCCACAGATATCTCCCTGTAATCCTGCCTTAGCTGGTCCCTGTAATCCTGCCTTAGCTGGTGCCTGTAATCCTGCCTTAGCTGGTGACGGGATCCCTGTGCGAGGAGTGACAGAGCGTGGGCTACTCTTCCTGGTGCTGTGACAGTCCGAGTGGTACATGTGAATGTTGACGACAAACAGGGGCTGTTTTGAGGTAACAGCATTGAACATTATTTCCAGGATCAAGGAAATGAGCCATCGGTTGTGGAGTGGACTACCCAGTGTGTGAAAGACACTAGCAGAAATCCTTAGTGACTTTGAATTTATTTAGTAATATTATCATTGCATAGCTGGTTTAGTTGTTGGATAATTAGTCATTACTTGTGTGTGTCGCAGGCTGCACAGGTTTTCAAGACAAATTGTCTTTTGTGTGGTGGCAAAAACCAACAACATTTATATCAACATTTTTACATGTTGGACAACTTGGTTGGGCCATTCTCTGCGAGTATTTCATAGCAACCCAGTTACTGGATTATTAATTGGTCAGGCGTGCTTTAAATGCCCAGTTGTTGGGATGTGACCCGGTTTAATTAATCTTGAAAGTGTGTGAACATTGCAGAATTGTTGTAGTTTTGTGCATTTTATATCAGTGATTGGTCTGTAACTGTGTTACAAAATTGTAGTTCTGGCATTCTATATTGGTGATTGGTCTGTCACTGTGTTACAAAATTGTAGTTCTGGCATTCTATATTGGTGTTTGGTCTGTCATTGTGTCGGAGTTCATTCCCTGGTTGCTGGCTTGTGTATGAGCCGGTAAGTGAATTTGTTGAGTAAGTCTCGGATTCACAGTGTCCTGTTGGGCCAATAGCCAAGGTGTTATCGGTCGTGTGAGTTGCATTGCATGGTAGCGATGCATCGCACCAGGCTGGGCACATTGGGATTTGACCCGAATTAAAGTTAGTTGTTAATTAATTTCATGACCTTGTGTTAGTTTGGTTGTGCAGGGGTGTGTGTGACTAGAAATCTGTGTGCGAATGAGGTTAAGTGGTTGAATGTTTGAGTTTGAGAGAGAGTGATTGTGTGTGGTAGTAAGTGGAATATTCAGTGTTATGGACCCTGGTGTCGTGGTTTGAATGAAATTATACATGTGTGAACTGTTCATCTGGTTTTGGACTGCTTATTTGAGTTGGGGCGTTAGGTATTGTTAGGTCTGTAAGTCTGTCTGTCCCTCCCTAGTTAGTTCAGGTCTTAGCGAGCCTGACAGTCGTCAGATCTTCATAGGGCCCACCCGCTTGTCTCGGTAGTCGTCAGATCTTCATAGGGCCCACCCGCTTGTCTCTGTAGTCGTCAGATCTTCATAGGGCCCACCCGCTTGTCTCTGTAGTCAGAAGATCTTCATAGGGCCTACCCGCTTGTCTCTGTAGTCGTCAGATCTTCATAGGGCCCACCCGCTTGTCTCTGTAGTCAGAAGATCTTCATAGGGCCCACCCGCTTGTCTCTGTAGTCGTCAGATCTTCTTAGGGCTCACCCGCTTGTCTCTGTAGTCGTCAGATCTTCATAGGGCCCACCCGCTTGTCTCTGTAGTCGTCAGATCTTCATAGGGCCCACCCGCTTGTCTCTGTCGTCGTCAGATCTTCATAGGGCCCACCCGCTTGTCTCTGTAGTCAGAAGATCTTCATAGGGCCCACCCGCTTGTCTCTGTAGTTGTCAGATCTTCATAGGGCCCACCCGCTTGTCTCTGTAGTCGTCAGATCTTCATAGGGCCCACCCACTTGTCTCTGTAGTCGTCAGATCTTCATAGGGCCCACCCGCTTGTCTCTGTAGTCAGAAGATCTTCATAGGGCCCACCCGCTTGTCTCTGTAGTCGTCAGATCTTCATAGGGCCCACCCACTTGTCTCTGTAGTCGTCAGATCTTCATAGGGCCCACCCGCTTGTCTCTGTAGTCAGAAGATCTTCATAGGGCCCACCCGCTTGTCTCTGTAGTCGTCAGATCTTCATAGGGCCCACCCGCTTGTCTCTGTAGTCAGAAGATCTTCATAGGGCCCACCCGCTTGCCTAGTTCTCCTTCTCACTTTCTCGTTGGTAATGTGGTCTCTCTAAGAGATGCCAAGAAGTCTACGGAAGCATCTCATATCTATGGCTTGAATCCTTTTCAAGTCTGAGAAGATTATGCGTATGGAAAATGATTTTTAGATATTATTTTCTTCTTATTATTACATCACAATTTCAATGCCTCTTGTTCTGCTGTTTGATATAATCTGTCATCAGAGTCTGACTTTTCAAGAGTGCGTTTATAATGTTTGCCAAGTATATTTACAAATATTGTTATCGACGCTTATCTTTGGAAAGACATTGGAGAACAATTGTTGCTTTGAGTTGAAGCCTAGATAATTTATGTAAATCATTGCTTCACATAACTGGAAACGTCTTGCATGTCAGATTTGTAGATTTCAGCTACAGCCTGCCTCACGTTCCATAGAAGGGCGCTCACCATGAACGTTTAGTTTTCTAGTGTCTTCAAAGGGAGCAAAGAACACGTATTTCTTTGATTATATTTTCCAAGCGCACCGTTTGCTCCTTCCCGGGACCTCATGTAACAAAACGTTTTGGCGCACACTCTGCTGCAGCTGAAACAATGGGGTTAGATGAGTTGCAGATCTGATCTCAATAACAGCAGAACAACAATCAAAGTTTATTGTTTGGCTATTGATTGTAACTTCTGTTGTAACTGGTTTTAAATTATTGTTGGGTTATAATATTTTTTGTTGGTTATATTCATACAATCGGTTCACTTTGGTATTTTCTATTTTTATCTCTCTTTTTTTCGGAAAATCTTCACCAATAAACCAGTTCAGCGGTGCTGAGTCAAAATGTTTATCTGCATGATGAAAGCCAGGGTGTAGCATTTCTTTTGCATTGATGTATGGTGTGGTGTAGATAGCAAAGAAATGCAAGCAAGTGGATGTTTCCACAACCAAGTGTAAGTGCAACAGATAAATTACTGATGCAGTACTTGGTTGAAAACAAAACAAACAAAAATATGTGTAAATGGCTAAACAGTTTCAATGCAGCTGAAATGACAAATACTTTCACCCTCCAGAATTGAATTTTATAGGATATTTTAAATCTCAGCTGTATCATTTCAGACTGAAAGAGACTATTGCTTACCCTTGTCTGTTTTTAGTATTTAATTTGCAGTTTCACTGAGTGACAATGCAGGATTTTTCTTTCAACATTTTGGTAATCATTGTAATCGCCTCGCAACAGTCACAAATTGCATTGATAATCATTTTTGGATATCTGTAGTAGATGCTAGTATTTTTTATTTATCAGGCAGAAAGAAAGAATGTGAAAAGATCAGAATAAGTTACCCTCTAGGCAACTTTTAAGAAACCTTTGTAAACATTGGTAGTTGACATAAATTGTGCGTGTGCGCAGATTAATTTCATGGACTTTGACCTGCTGCTTCTGCCTGTCAACACCTCGGAGCACTGGTATTTGTTTGCTGTGCATACAGCAACTCAAGCTCTTGAGGTGTTTGACTTGCTCCAGACATACCTGTGCCATCCAAGACGAACCTGCATGCTTGATCATTGGCAGTAAGTAAATCTATTTTACGTACAGAGTTCACATGTGTCCTGTCCTTCAAACATTGAAAATTACTGCAAAATTGAGTGGGCCTTTTCGACATGTCAGCTAACCCCATTCCACCAAAGTAAATTTCTGTTTTTTTTTTCTGACCTAAAATACAGTATAGCAAAACATGATTGTCTTGAAACAGAAATGGTTGCAATATCGCAACAGTAGCAGACATCATTAACAAAAAAAGAAAAGAAAAGGAAATGACTCCTGGCAAAATTGTGTGTTACCATACAATGAATATTCAGTAAATGTATGTACATGCCATCGTAATTATCCAAATCTAAAGTTGTTATTGAGTGTGATTGATACCACCCGCCCCCTACCCAATTCACCCCAAATCTCTAGAACTGCAAAATCGACCTTGGCATTTCAAATGTAAGGGACATAAATAATAAGGGTGACAACTCAAGTACAACTTATTATTTCCATAGCCCACCAATACTTTTAGTCTTTGGACACACTTTCTGAAAGTGAGTAAAGAGATGTTCTGACTCTCAACTTCAAGAAAGAATTGAACTGCCCTCAGCAACTTTTAACAGCCCGCGTGCCTCGTGTTCCATAACAGCGATCAACAAATATGTTTTGTTTCCAGGAGCAACTATAATATAATACGGAAATGCCTGTTGCTTTCTCCTTCAGAAACTCTGCCAAACAAAAGCTTTTGCTAGCACTCTTCTACGGAACTTGACGCAACATTTCATTATGTTCGGTTGTTGTCCTATTTTAACCTTAACGTACTAATGAAATATCAGGAAATTAAAATAACTTGTATGCATAAAATTATTTCATGGGAAAATTGAATATGGTGTTTATGAGATGAATTTCATGGTTTTAAACATAATTTAACTGGCTTTCCAGAATAAATAATAATCTCAAGATGTAGTGATGTTCCAAGTATAGAGACACCACGTTGGACAAAATGTCCTGTACACCAAAAAGTAACAGGACAGTTATGTCCTGTCAAAGGAAAAGGAAACAGGGTAATAATTAATATATATCATTTAATATTTGACAAAAAGTTCAAAGACAAGCTAACCTGCACCCAGTCTTTGTCCAATATGAACTGTCTTTCTCTGATTCTTCTCTTATTTCAGAGTGCCCTCTATATTTCTTACTGCTGCACTTGGCTACAATACCTTTCAAAAATTCTTTAGCCCTCACCTTTTCGCTCTCCGTGTTCATTTTCTGAAATCTGTGAACAATAGAGTGCTCATTTAGTCGATGTAGATTCTTGAATCTTAAAAGTCCAGCAAAACCTGTCTGTTCTAAAATTAGAACAGCCTATTGTAAAGAGTTTAGAGCCACTCACCTTTGCACCAAACAGTGCAAAACAAAGTAATTTTCTTTTTATTAAAAATCAGCTTGGCAAACTAGCTGTTCCATGAATCAACAATTACTCAAACATTCTTTGAATTTTCTTTTTTGCGAAATCCCGCAATCATTGGAAACTGATGCATTTGCAGTGATTTTTTAATAATTGTAGTAGACGCTTGATTTTTTTTTTTCTCAGACATGACAGACAGAAAAAAGAGAGACAGAATTTGTAAAGATGTCAATTAGTCTCCCCCTTAACTAACACGGGCCCCTGGACAGGACCCCATGCATAAGCCATACTTACCAGCTGAGTATAGCCTCTTCAGAATGTTTCCCTCTTTACCCACCCTTCTTAGAAGATCACAAATGTTGTTTAGTTAGTTCAATGCACAACTCTTTTTCTTCCATTTTCCTCTGTTACTCATCAATAGGGCTTTTCTGCCAAAGAACTTAATGTTGGTGTAGGACAGCCTAACGTTTCTTGTAATCTTTTTCCAGGCAGTTTGTCAGAGCTCGAGCAGAGGTAAAGGAAGACTTGCCTGTTGAAGGGTGGTTTTTAACCAACCGACAGTCAAAACGCCAGGTTGGCGGAAATGATTGTGGAGTATTTGTGCTAATGGTAAGAATTTTTTTAAATTATTTTATTCCAGTTTTTATATATATTTTTAGAGGAACACAGAATCATTCTGTTTAATTAGGATTTTATAACAGTGTTGCTGCCTCTGTGTGTGTGTCCTGTAACAAAATCTAATTGCATCATTGTACTTACAAGAAATGCCCAATTTATCAGCCAAAATTTTGTATAGATCATTATTTGACAAATAGCCTGGAAATGAACAGATCTATACAGTTTATGCAGAAAGATTTCTCTAATATTTTCAAACTAAATTGCTGGGACTCCAAAAACTCTCAAATGGTAGTAACCATACCTGTCTGTGGTGTTTCAAAAGTAAAAACCGTCAATGGCAGATATGAGCTATTTTGTGATTTAGAATTCTCCCTACAGGAGAACATTACTTTTTGTCAAAATTCCTCTCTCTCTCTCTCTCTCTCTCTCTCTCCTCTCTCTCTCTCTCTCTCTCTCTCTCTCCTCTCTCTCTCTCTATCCTCTCTCTCTCTCTCTCTCTCTCTCCTGCATTCATGCATTGTATTTCTGTTTTAAATAGTTGTTTCCTTTTTTTCTTCCCCTATAAAGAGCGAGAGCTAGATGTAAACAAGCATGTGTCATATGCTTATTCTATTTACAAGTTTCACAACCTCATGGCCCTGAATAATTAACGCTCGCAAGGTGAAGGACGTTTATTCATATTTTCAGAACTCAGAATACGTTATTAGGATCATAGCATTTGGTCCAGAAGTTCAGTCTTACAGTTTATTTTATTAAATTCATGATTCGCCCTCATTACTTACAAAAATAATCAAAACACATACACAAACGCACATAGCCTCCCCCCACACATAAGATGAGAAAAGTATACAAAACAACGTAAGGGATTGATAAAAAATAAAATACAATAATAAAAGTAGATAGGCCTATACTTAATGTTATGCACACACATATTTTAAAACAATTTTAAAAACAAAAATTATAGCCATTGAACTGACAAGCTATCCAGCTGAGAAATCTTGAAATGGACAAATCAGAAAAGGAGATATTGAGGGTATCCAAGGAATTATTAGCCATTGGAATCTTGTTTTGATTATGAGGCAAGTGAGGCCGCAAAACATAAACCCTGCAGGCCTGATGCAATTATTTATTTATAAGGGCTCATGTCGGCAAGAAAAAGACATTTGATCTGGGATAGGGCAGGAGCACACATGACATACGAGTATACATATCAACACTTGGTGTTCCTGGTACCCCCACCAAGCCCGCTTGAAATGCCAAAAATCAGTATCGGCTTCCACGACTGGCCGAGCGCTTTACAGAATGCGGGGTGGGGAATCATTATTCTGTTTTCTGAACGCGTGAAGTCAAAGTTTTAAAGTTTCAGAAACAAACAAAAGAAATGTCCATCTGTTTTAAAAACAATAGATTAAAAAATTTGTTGTGATGACGATTTATTTTTATTTGATCTTCTTGACTTTGATTGATACGTTGCTGATTCTACAAATTCGCGACATTTTGGAAGTCATCGATTCGAATTACAGAGTTTGGGTCATACATCTCAGAGGTCAGTGACCAGTAGTTATCCCAGAGTCACTTTCAACCAATCTTTTAATAAACAGTAAACAAGTGGGGTAACGTTTGCTCCCAAGAAAACCCAACACAGAGTAAACTTTCATTCAAGACTGGCACAGCCCTTTAAACCCGAATAAAGCCAGACAAATACACAGACGAACAATCTAACAGTGGGGGGAAAAAAACAAGCGCAGGCCAACAACTGAACTGTCTTCATAGTAATGATTTGGCAAAGTTTTGGACTTAAGGAGGGGAGGGGGGGGGGGGGGGGGCGGTTAAAGATGGAGAAACTGGGAACATGAAATTAAGAAAATATATTACAGATATGAAAACTCTTCACTAGCTGCATAAGGGAACCATCGCAATCCCTTTTGAAGGCAGATATATTTGTACTGCCTGCTCCGAGGCCTTTCGTCCGCTGGGTCGGAAATCATCAGGGAGACACGGCTGGTTGTATCTGCGCTCCTGGCGTCAAATAGCGACACACCACAGTTTATAATACTGTGGTGCTCTCACCACCAAGGTGCAAAAAAAAGAATCCAATAGCACCCCCAAAGCAGCCAGTGAAGGGGTTGTAAATGACACCAAACGAACGTGTGGGGAGGAAAAAAGTTGCTGAAAAACTAAAGACATTATGCAAATAGTATAAAATGTAGGGGACAATCTTTGAGCCTACGCTTGAGGATCCACCCAAAGATGCAAGGGAGATCAAAAGACAAACACCCCAGACAGACAGAAACAAATACAAGTAACCTCAACTTAATCAAAATTGGAAATGAAATGAAATGAGGCAGGGGACAGTAAACAATAAACAGTAAACAAGTGTCTCCGAGACCAGCAGGCAGCTTCCAGCGGAACAAATCATGTGCTGACCAGATCGCCAGCCTGCGCATCATCGTGGAGCAGTCTCTGGAGTGGAACTCCCCCCTCTACATCAACTTCATAGATTATGAGAAGGCTTTCGACAGTGTGGACAGAGAGACGCTGTGGAAGCTGCTGAGGCATTACGGAGTCCCCGAGAAGATCATCTCCCTCATCCAGTGCTCCTACCAGGACATGAACTGCAGGATTGCCCACGCCGGCCAGCTGTCCAAAAGTTTTGAGGTGAAGACCGAGTTCGGCAGAGGTGCCTGTTGTCGCCGTTCCTCTTCCTCCTGGTCATTGACTGGATCATGAAGACCACTACAACAGGCAGGAACAACGGTATACAGTGGACACTCTGGGCGCAGCTCGACGACCTCGACTTCGCTGACGACCTGGCGCTCCTGTCACAAGCTAAACCGTGGTTCACTCCAGTGCTGCACGAAGCCAAGCGTGCTCGTCGATGTGCGGAGCGTGCCTGGCGGAAGACTGGTCTCATAGTACACAGGCAGATTTTCACACATAAGAAGGATGAGGTAAACTGCTTACTTCTTGAAGCAAAACAAGATTTCTATTCTTCCAAAATCAATGCAAGTCAGACTTGTAAAGAACTGTTTGCGATTACTAACTCTCTGCTGGAAAGATCAACACGTCCCCCCTCCCTAGCAACATTCCTCATACCGAACTTGCCCAATCTTTCAGCGACTTTTTCAACAGCAAAATCCAATTAATCAGACAGAACATTGACAGCATGCAGACTTCTCATGTTCCCACAACCTGTCCTGATGTTGAAACACCCCTTGTTTTCTTTTCACCAGTGTCTGAAGACACAGTGAGTAAGATCCTGAAAGACATGCCCCACAAAACTTGTGAACTGGATCCGATACCCACGTCACTTCTGTTTGAGAACTCGGATCTCTTCATTCCCGTTCTTACCCGCCTTGTCAATGAGTCTGTTCAGTCTGGTGACTTTCCAAAGGAACACAAGCTCGCTCTTGTTAGGCCTTTACTGAAAAAGGCTGGTATGGACCCAAATCAGCTGAAAAACTACCGTCCAGTCTCAAATCTTCCCTTTGTTTCCAAACTCATAGAGAGAGTTGTTCTCTCACAGCTCCTATCCCATCTCGAGATTAACTGTCTTCAAAATCCCTTTCAGTCTGCCTATCGTGCTGGTCACAGTACCGAAACTGCTCTTCTTCGCGTTGTAAATGATCTCCTTGTTGCTGCCGATGAACAAAAGGTCTCTATCCTTGCTCTACTCGATCTATCCGCTGCTTTCGACACAATTGATCACTCCATTCTTGTGCAACGTCTGCAGCACTATTTCGGGGTTACAGGAACAGCCCTTCAATGGTTCAAGTCATACCTGTCAGATAGACACCAGTCAGTCGTTGTCAACAACGTCAGATCTCGTTTAGCCAAGCTGAAATCTGGGGTTCCACAGGGCTCCGTCCTTGGACCTGTACTCTTTGTAATGTACACGCATCCTCTTTCTCAGATCCTTGAAACTCACTCCTGTCCTCACCAGATGTTTGCCGACGACACCAGCTAAGACGCTCGGGGAATGCCTCTGAGCTTGACCAAATGAAGGGCGAATTGTCTGAATGTGTGTCCGTCGTTCGGGACTGGATGGCTGAAAACAAACTTCAGCTAAACCACGACAAAACTGAAGCCTTGCTGTTCAGTTTACCAGCAGCAAAAACACCCGCTCTTTCTGTAAATTCTTCACTTCTGATCTGCAGTACTGTTATTCCCTTCTCAGAAAAGGTTAAAAACCTTGGTGTCTTTGTCGACAGCGATCTTGATATGAAGGCACAGGTGAACCATGTCTGTAAAATATGCTTTCTGGAAATTAGACGTATAGGTGCTATCCGACATCTCCTTACCACTGAGGCAACCAAAACTCTCACCACTTCTCTCGTGCTTTCGCGTCTCGATTACTGTAATTCTCTACTAGCAGGCCTTCCCGACTACCCCACCAAAAAACTTCAGCACGTTCAAAACTGTGCTGCTAGACTAATCCTCAAAGCTCCCTTCAAAGAACACCCTCAACTATTATTATGCAGACTTCACTGGTTGCCGGTCAAAGCCAGGGTGACATATAAAATCGCATGCCTCTGTTTCAATGCTGTTAAATCTGGAACTCCAGCCTATCTGTCTGACCTTCTAAAGTTATACTGCCCAGCTAGAACCCTTCGCTCGTCTTCTGACTCGTTGCTCCTGGTTCCTCCCAGATTCAAATGCAAAAGAAGGGGGATCGTTCCTTCTCCTTCCTGGCTCCTAAAACTTGGAATTCTCTTCCACACGACATCAGGCACTGTGACTCTTTTCCAGTCTTTAAAACGAAACTAAAAACTCATCTTTTTACAGTCTATTTCGGCTGATAATTCAAAAGTCCCGGTCATACACAGATGTCAGTTTGTTGTGGGGTGTGTGTGTGCGAGGTGTGCGTGAGTGGTTGTGCGTGTCAAAAGTCCGGTCATACACAGATGTCAGTTTTTGTGTGAGTGTGTGTGTGCGAGGTGTGCGTGAGTGGTTGTGCGTGTCTGCTTTCCCGTGTGTGCTGTGCGTATCTGCTTCCCCGTGCCTGAGTATGCGGTTTTGTGTGTGTGTGTGTGTGTGTGTGTGTGTGTGTGGTGTGTGTGTGTGTGTGTGTGTGTGTGTGTGGTGGTGTGTGTGTTGTGTGTGTGTGTGCGTGCGTGTGTGTGTGTGTGTGTGTGCGTGCGCGCGTGTGCGCGTGCGTGCGTGCGTGTTTTCGTTAGTCCTTGTATTGTAAAGCGCTTAGAGCTAATTTAGGATTTGCGCTATAGAAATATTCATTATTATTATATTTCACACAGCCACAGCCAGATGCAGGACAAGACCACTCGCTTGGAGACCACATCAGCCGGGACAGGGCTCAAGATTAACAAGAAGAAGACTGAGCTGATGAAAATCAACACCACTGTCAACACATGAGTCACAGTGAGTGGAGAGCCCATTAGGGAGGTGGAGTCTTTCGTCTACCTGGGAAGCGTGGTTGACCAACAGGGAGGCACGGACCGCGACGTCACAGCCAGAATCGGCAAGGCAAGAGCAGCTTTCGTCATGCTCAAGAACATCTGGGCATCTGGAGGAATCAGCATAAGAACCAAACTCCGCATCCTCCATCGTGAAATCAATTCTGCTCTACGGATGCGAGACATGGCGGACAACACAGACGATGCAACAAAATATTCAGACATTCTTCAACACCTGTCTGAGGCGCATCTACAAAATCCGATGGCAGGACAAGGCCCGAAACGAAGATCTGTGGGAGCGTGCAGGACAGGAACCAGTGGCCAAGCAGATACTGCGAAGGAAGTGGGGTTG